>JBBBDQ010002196.1:172500-175000 GCA_037127315.1 Ascarosepion bandense
AAAGAAAGAAAAATAAAGTTCTTTGTTTCAGTCATTACGAAATATAGATGAACTAGAAGTAAAAAAGAACGAAAGAAACAAACTGAAAATAGTGGGGAGATGAAAATTCAAAGAAAGAAAGAAAGAAAGAAAGAAAGAAAGAAAGAAAGAAAGGAAGAAAGAAAGAAAAGTAAATGACGGTAAGGAAATAAAGAAAGAAAGAAAGAAAGAAAGAAAGAAAGAAAGAAAGAAAATGACAAAAGAAAGGAAAGAAAGAAAGAAAGAAAGAAAGAAAGAAAGAAAAATAAAGTTCTTTGTTTCAGTCATTACGAAATATAGATGAACTAGAAGTAAAAAAGAACGAAAGAAACAACTTGAAAATAGTGGGGGGGGTGATGAAAATTCAAAGAAGAAAGAAAAAAAGAAAAGTAAATGACGAGAAGGAAACAGAAAGAAAGAAAGAAAGAAAAGGACGGGAAAGAAAGAAAGAAAGAAAATGACAGGAAAGAAAGAAAGAAAGTAAAAGGGAAAGAAAGAAAGAAAGAAAGAAAGAAAGAAAGAAAGAAAGAAAATGACAGGAAAGAAAGAAAGAAAGAAAGAAGAAAGAGTGAAAAAAACGTATAAGTAAAAGAAGGAAGAAAATAAAATATAGCAGAAAGAAAGGAAGAAAAACTTAAAATCAAAAATATACAAAGAAAAAAAGAATGCTTAGGAAACGAATAAATTGAAAACAGGAAAAAATTAAAAAAGAAAATGAAAAACAGAAAATAGAATGAAAGAAGCATAAAAAAATGCAAAGAAACGAAGGAAACAAAAAATGTAAAATGAAAGAAAAATAAAAAATGAAAGATAGAAAATAAAAAGTAGAAAATAAAAAAATAAAAAAGGAAATGCGAAAAACGAAGAAAATGAAAATTAAAAAATGAAGGAAAGAAAAACTGAAAAAGAAAAGAAGCAAAGATAGAAAGAATGAAATGAGAGAGAGAGAAAACAGAAGAAAAAATGCAGAAAAGTAGAAAATGAAAATAGAATGAAATAATGAAGAAGAAATTGAAAAATTCAAAGAAAGAAACAAACAAATATGTTAAAAAAAAAATTCAACGAACGAAAATAAAAAATAAAAATGATAGAAATAGGGAAGGAAAATAAAAAATTAAAAAAAATAAAAATATCCCTTGTTTCCTGTCTAGGATGTGGTTTCCGGCTTTCTCTTTTCCAATCTTCTCACTTTGTTTTTTTTTTTCTCAATTGGAGTAGATAGATCTATCTATCGCCCGGTTCACACTCCACCCACGTCTATTGAACAGGTTAAGAGGCTCATCCCTTATTTCCTGTTTAGGATGTGGTTTCCGGCTTTCTCTTTTCCAATATTCTCACTTTTTTTTTTTTTTTTTCTCAATTGGAGTAGATAGATGTATCTATCGCCCGGTTCACACTCCACCCACGTCTATTGAACAGGTTAAGAGGCTCATCCCTTGTTTTCTGTTTAGGATGTGGTTTCCAGCTTTCTCTTTTCCAATCTTTTCAATATTACGTAGCCCCCTGCACATCAGTGGCGTTACCGCCTTGCTCGGGGTGATGCGATTAAAAAAAAAAAAAAAAAAGAAAGAAAGAAAAATAAAATTAGTAAAAAGAAAGAAAGAAAGAAAGAGGAAAGGAAAATAAAAGGTGAAACTGCAAAGAAAAAAGGGAAACAAAAACAGTAAAATTAATTTAAAAAAAAAGAATATCTTAAAAAGAAAAATATTTTAAGACAGAAAAAAAACAATCCAAAGAAAACAACTAGAAATAAAGCAAAACACACAAAGAAAAAAAGAAAGAATGATTCAAGAAAGGAAAATCAAAAATAGAAAAAAATTCAAAGAAAATAAAAAATAATAAAAAAGAAAGAAACAAAAAATTAAAAGAAAAATACAAAAATGTAGAAAAAGAAAAGAAGAAAAAGAAAATAATAAAAAAGAAAGAAACAAAAAAGTAAAAGAAAAATACAAAAAAGTAAAAAAGAAAAGGAAAATAATAAAAAAGAAACAAAAAATTAAAAGAAAAATACAAAAATGTAGAAAAAGAAAAGAAGAAAAAGAAAATAATAAAAAAGAAAGAAAGAAAAAATTAAAAAAGAAATAGAAAAATTAATAAAAAAGGAAAAGAAAAGAAAAGAAAAGAAATGCCTAAAATAAAAATAAAAAACGCTAAGATATCAAAAGAACAAATAAAACCTTGAAATATATTGAATTAAATTCTTAAAATATGCAAACGATCTTCGCATAAATTCTTTACAAATATGATTATTCAAAATTCTACGTGTTCTTTGCCTTATTATGCATTTATAATTAATTTGGAAATAACCCTCTCAGCATATTAATTAAAATTATAATTATTTTAAAATAATTAAATATAAATCCTTTGAAAATTTACCATAGATTTCAAAATATGTTAATTTTTCTGTGCAGTTTTCTCAAATGACGATAATGTTTGTTTTTATTTTTAATTTATTCAAGCTATATAATTTCCTCCAAATAGT
>JBBBDQ010002196.1:180000-372500 GCA_037127315.1 Ascarosepion bandense
TTAATTTTTATTCTGACGTTTTAAAAAATTCATTTGGTCAAAAAAAAATATGAATATTTTTCCCCGTAATTTTGAAACAAAAGAAATATTTAAAAAAAAAAAAAGTGTTTTTTCAAATAAAAACAAAATATGTAAAATAAAACGTGGCATCTTCTTCTACTACTAAAATGTTCTGAGTTGCACAGGCAACGCCGGGCTATCATGCTAGTAATAGATAATTCTATCTTAAATAAATGTTTTCCATCAATTTTTACCATTATTTTCAGATTTTTCTTGTTAAAAACGTGAATAATTTTAACACATTCAATATTATGGATAATACATAGTGAATTCTATGTAGTGCTTTTTCTGATTTTTTTTAATGGCTTAACATGAACAAAGCAAATTCACGGATTTGAACGAAAAATAAAAGGCATGAGAATAACATCCCAATTCACGTAATTTGTCATCCTTTGTCATTGTTTAGTTTAATTTGTAACATATATAAATGTAGGTAGGAAAAAAAAGTATATGTTGATAAACAGAGCACCCAGCCAGGCTTAGCCTCCTACCCACACACTGGTCAGGAAGTTCGAAAGTAGGACACACACACACACACACACACACACACACACACACACACACACACACACACAATGCTATAGAACCCAATCTATCCTGTTATAGTAAAAATCAAAACGTGTGTCCAATATATATACTAGCAGTATAGCCCGGCGTTGCTCGGGTGTAATGAAAGCTTTAAAACTAATCCATGGTCCTGGAGCTCGGACTCTTTGGACGTTGGCGCGAAACACTAAAAAGTAATAGTTGCTTCCAGTTAAAGCGAAACCGTAGATTGAAAGATAAATGAATGGATGTAAGTCAAATTTTGATTTCCTGGTATCCATATCGAATAAGTTTTTTTCGTCGTAAACTGAATTTTGAAGGCTAAATACGTCCTCTGAGTAAATGGTACCATGACTGAGACTAAGAACTACAATTATACATACTTAGAGCCAAACCCGAAGCAAAAACTAAAATAAAAGGGCTGAAAAAATACAGACATACAGGCAGATAAACAGACACACACACACACAAACATCTTGCCTTTTATATATATATATATATATATATATATATATATATATATTATCGATTTTATGCACTATTGTAAGAACTGCAACCTTGAAACTTCTGAATACCGTTTCTTATGTCTTTGTCTGTGAATGTAGCAAATTTGATTAAAATCGGACCACTCCTTCTATGACCCGATTTTTTCGGTTATCGATTTTCGATATTTATCAGGGGTACCTCGACACAAAACCTAGTTAAGAACACTCGCAGACGCTTATAGTACAACTGTGTAAATTTTAATCAGTTCAGCCGTTTCGGAGTCTATAGGTAACGGGGACACACACACACACAGACAAAGTTACATTTATAAATAAGTTTATATATATATATATATATATATATATATATATATATATATTGGATACACCTTTTGATTTTCATTTTTTATCTACGTCTAATCATTGTTAATTTAAAATTTTACGATTGATAAATTAAAATATAGTACCCTAGCATGTGCGTGGTGGTGTAGTGGATATCGGCTCGGAACGAGAAATCGGGGAGCCGAGTTCGAATTCCAGTTGAATTCCTTACATTCACTTACGCGCAAATACCCTTGCGAAAGGTGTTAATCCGTCTCTTCCCTCCAGTTATGGGCTAAAACGTGTATCACGTATGGCACAACTGACTGATCATAGCGTTATACGATCTTATGAACATCGAGTGAACTTAAATTAAAATGTCTTAAACGTTCAGTGTGTAACATGCACCTGATGATTGCGTAACGCATGAAACACTCGAGTCATGCCATCGATATTGGATAGGGGTAGCAACTCCGACTGACACCAAATAGGTCAAGTTTCAATCCCGGCAGGTGGATGTGTCTAACCACACTGATGATCTGTGATACAGCGAAACAGGCTTGTATGTGGATGACTAATCCGCAGACAGATCTGTTTAGCTGTATCGCAGGTCGTCAGTACGGCTAGAGATTTGATTGCTTTTTAATCCAGATATATATTAAGCTTATCGGACAATATGAAAAAAATTGACAAAAAATAAATCGACAAAACTTGTCTATATTATTTAATGAAACATACGTCAATATATATATATATATATATATATATATATATATATATATATATGAACATACATGTATCTACGTATTTTTTTTTTTTTTTAATCATATCACCCCGAGCAAGGCGGTAACGCCACTGATGCGCAGGGGGTTACGTAAGGGTAAAAAGAATGGAAAAGAGAAAACCGGAAACCGCATCCTAAACAGGAAACAAGGGATGAGCCTCTTCACCTGTTCAATAGATGTGGGTGGAGTGTGAACCGGGCGATAGTTTAGTCTATCTACTCCAATTGAAAAAAAAATAAAAAATAAGGAAAACAGTGAAAAGATTGGAAAAGAGAAAACCGGAAACCGCATCCTAAACAGAAAACAAAGGATGAGCCTCTTCACCTGTTCAATAGATGTGGGTGGAGTGTGAACCGGGCGATAGTTTAGTCTATCTACTCCAATTGAAAAAAAAATAAAAAATAAGGAAAACAGTGAAAAGATTGGAAAAGAGAAAACCGGAAACCGCATCCTAAACAGGAAACAAGAGATGAGCCTCTTCACCTGTTCAATAGATGTAGGTGGAGTGTGAACCGGGCGATGTATGTATAAGCTCAAATATCTAGACGTTAAATAATAATAGTAAGCAAGTGTCGTTGACTAATGATCAAATACCCTTGGGAAAGGTATTAATCCGTCTATTCCTTCCAGGTATGGGTTAAATAACAGGACAGATTGGGTTCTATAGCCTTGGTCGGCAACCAGTCTACCGCAGAAAGCAATGGCAACCTACTGCGGGATAATGTTCTGCCCAGTCAGTCATGTCTCTTTCGAGACATGATTGCCCAAGCGTGTATCACGTATGTCACTTAACTGACTGTCATTGACTATAATTAATGCAGTCGGTTCAACCCACCCCTGGTATGTAACGTAGGTGGCCTGACGTTAAAATCTGTCGTGTTTAGTTGTCGGTCATTCAGTATTCGTTAAATACAAAATCGCACGAGACGACATTCTCAACGGAATAAAAAGAAATTGACGTATTTTAATTGACGTACATTTTGTTAAAGTCGACTAAAAATGTAATACGCCTAAAAATAACACTTACACTAGATTTGAATTGATGACGACATTGAAATAATGCACACATCGGTGTTCCAACAAGCTGAGATAGCGTGATATGTTTAAGACTAAGAGAATAAATGTTTGTTATTTTTTGTTTGTTTTTTTTAATCATATCACCCCGAGCAAGGCGGTAACGCCACTGATGTGCAGGGGGCTACGTAAGAGTGAAACGATTGGAAAAAAGAAAACCGGAAACCACATCCTAAAACAGGAAACAAGGGATGAGCCTCTACACCTGTTCAATAGACGTGGGTGGAGTGTGAACCGGGCGATAGTTTAGTCTATCTACTCCAATTGAAAAAAAAAAACCTGAGAAGTTTGGAAAAGAGAAAACCGGAAAATTTCATTTAATTTATTGTGTTCCTCTCGAATTTATATTTAACCTGGGGTCATCAGGAGATAATGTGCACCGTTTTGGGGCCTTCTTCCTCAACGGTTTCACTTGCACACCAGCCCCCACTCCCTAATGTGAGGACCCATATAACGATATACAAGTGTTTCGTAGATGTACAAACTCAAATATCTAACGGCGAAAATGTGCACCTAAAATCTGTCAGGAGACAAGAATTTAGTAAATATATAGTTTTGTAACCTCTTCGCTGCAAGAAACGTCCCCAGGGAACCAGTATGACGCCCGTATAACTCAATAGAAAAAATAATTGCAAACTAGATCCATTAAATTCGGAAATTTAAATGACTGCATCAACTATGTCAGATTTTATTATGCAAAGTAATATTTTCACAATAAAATCTTTCTAATCTAAGCAACACGGAAAAAATTTACAGGTCAGGTTCACATTTTTATACATGTGCAATATACCGCGAACGTTTCAGCTTATATCAGCGTTTACAATTTTTAAAAATTCATGCTTATATGTTGCACTCAAGTTTCATTTAAAAAAAGGCAACGAGTTTTTTTTGTTTTTTTTTTCATTTATAAATAAATTTCAAAATGGATCATAATATGGGCGATATCAGTCGCCACTTTCAACTTGAAATTAAATAGGCTTTCTAGAGAAAATACGCAGAGCAAGCAGATCAGAAAGCTAAAACATGTTTCTTTATTCACTGTTTCATTTAATTAATCTATCTATCTATCTATCTATCTATCTATCTATCTATCTATCTATCTATCTAATATATATTTGAAATCTATCTATATCTAATATATAAATTTATCTATCTATCTATCTATATATAAATTTATCTATCTATATCTAATATTTAAATCTATCTATCTAATATTTAATTTAAGTCTATTATCGATCTATCTAATACATATTTAAAATCTATCTATCTATCTAATATATATTTAAAATCTATCTATCTATCTAATATATATTTAAAATCTATATATATATATATATATATATAAATTTATCTATTTACCTAAAATATATTTGAAATCTATTTATCTATCTCTACATCGATATTTATATATATTTAAAATTTATCTATATATTTAATATGTATATATATATTTAAAATTTATCTATCTATACATTTAAAATCTATCTATCTATCTAAGTCTATTCGTATCTATCTATCTATCTATCTATCTATCTATCTATCTATCTATCTTGTAGATTGAAAGCATTTCTTTTTTTAAATTGTATTTTTACCAGTTTTCTCCTTTTTACTTCCCTCCCTCCTCCCTCCAGTTCCTTGCAGTCTACGAGGATGAACGCTAGGGTCCACATTTACCCACTTACAAAACCCTCCTCCCTATCTTCCGGCGCATAACTCATATGACACACACACACACACACACATTTTCTCTCTCTCTTTCTCTCTCTCTCTTGAAAACACACAGACACACACACACACACACACACTTAATACAGACGAGCATCCCTCCTCCGACACAAAGATCAAACTTTTACCCGCCAAAAACGGCATAATGAATTTTGGCGGAATTTATTGATATTTTGATTGGCCAGCAGTGAACACGTGGTACGTAGAAACAGTCATTAAGTACAACTGGTAGGAAGGGGCGTTTTCTATTTTTATTTCTTTCTTCTCATGACCTGCAAGGATAAACTTTGTCTGTCTGTTTGTAACCCGTTCCTCACACTGAACGGTAGACACATAGACGAACCTTTACCCCTTTATTTCGAAGGGTCACGTTGTTGTCACCACTACTACTGAAAGAAAATAATTAAAGGTTTCCCGAAATACTTGGTGGGGGCCTAAAAATGGCGGGAGACAACATTCATTCATTGGCGAGACAAATCAGGCCTCACAACTCTGTAAAATCCATTAATGAATCAATTTCCTATACTATATAAGCATATGTGTATGTAATATATACATATTACTTATATTCACAGTTATTCGGAACTTTATGTAGGACGAAGCGCTAATAAATAAATAAATAAATTATATATATATATATGTGTGTGTGTGTGTGTGTGTGTGTGTAATTTGTTTGAACATTTCAGTAGATATTGTTTTAATTAAAATGTATAGTATCTATCTGAACTTATTTATAAATGGAACTTTGTCTGTGTGTGTGTGTCTGTCCCCGTTACCTATAGACACCGAAATGGCTGAACCAATTTTCTTGAAAATTTACACAGTTGTACTATAAGCGTCTGCGAGTGTTCTGAGCTAGGTTTTGTGTCGAGGTACGCCCGATAAATATCGAAAATCGATTATCGAAAAAATCGGGTTATAGAAGGAGGGGTCCGATTTTAATCAAATTTGATACACTCATAGACAAAGACATAAGAAACGATATTCAGAAGTTTCAAGGTTACAGTTCTTACAATAGTGCAAAAAATCGATAATATATATATATATATATAAAAGGCAAGACGTTTGTGTGTGTGTCTGTTTATCTGCCTGTATGTCAGTATTTTTTCAGCCTTTTTATTTTAGTTTTTGCTTCGGGTTTGGCTCTAAGTATGTATAATTGTAGTTCTTAGTCTCAGCCATGATACCATTTACTCACAGGACTTATTTAGCCTTAAAATTCAGTTTACGACGAAAAAAACTTATTCGATATGGATACCAGAAAATCAAAATTTGACTTACATCCATTCATTTTTCTTTCAGTCTACGGTTTCGCTTTAACTGGAAACAACTATTGCTTTTTAGTCTTTTGTGCCAGCGTCCAAAGAGTCTGAGCTCCAGGACCATGGATTAGTTTTAAAGCTTTCATTACACCCGAACAACGCCGGGCTATACTGCTAGTATATATATATATATATATATATATATATATATATATATATATATATATATTAGGTGCGATAGGTCAATTGTCGCAATCATTTTATTATTTCAAATATTCTTTAGGCTGAGTCTGAGCTCCAGGACCATGGATTAGTTTTAAAGCTTTCATTACACCCGAGCAAAGCCGGGCTATACTGCTGGTAAAAATATAGAGGATAACATGAGGAGTTATGTTTATAGCGGCGGTTTTTAGCACTTAAGGTCAGGGGTGAGTTGAAATCCTAGTAGAGGCTCAAGGTATGGGACTCTCTGGGCGAGTATCCGTTCATAGCTATTGATGATATATAATAGTTAAAAGAGAATTAAGAAGAACTTCAGCACATTTAATGGGGAAATATTTTAGAAAATTAGATATGATACATACATTTCTCTTTAAAAGAACAGTGTTGTGATAAAATCGAAAAGATTATGTCGATATAACTGATGAAAATGAAAATTTAAATTCGTCTTTCATTTTTAGAAATTCAACTGTTTTTATTTGTTTTGTTTTTTTTTAGTATAATTGCCCCATAGTAAAAATATATCCAACTTTATATTACTATAATGGTTGTGCTTATACTTGAGACACTAAGTAATTATACTTGAGCCTATAGTTTAAAGTCATTGATTATTATCCTTTTAGTCACCTTTATTCTCGACTTAATAGATAAACGCCGATCAAGTATATACTTGAGGCTATAGATAATCATTGTTCAGATTTTATACATGAATATGTAAGTAAAGATCTGTCGGGTATATACTTTATTCTATAGGTAAACTCCTGTCACCTTTATGCACTGGGGTCTATATATATTTTAAATTCTCCCTCTCTGATCACACACACACACACACACACACACACACACACACACACACATATATATATATATATATATATATATATATATATAATTTCTAAACACGTAATAGAATTATTATTTATTAATCCGAAAGATTTTATGACATTTTATAACTGGCATGTTGAAATGTTACTCTCTTTAATTCCTCTCTTGTGCAATTGGGTTGGAAGTGTAGCTGTTCCCCGGGACCGAGCACTCCACCGGTTTTTGTCTTCCTCAGATGCGTCTCTGTCCACAAACAAAGCCATAACTGAATCGCATTCTGCCTGAAGACAGAGACGCAACTGAGCCGCAGTCTGCCCGAAGAGGGAGACGCAATTGAGTCGCATCTGCCCGAAGACAGAAACGCAACTGAGTCACATTCTCCCCGATGACAGAGACGCAACTGAGTCGCACACTTCCCGAAGATAGCAACGCAACTGAGTTTCACTCTGCCTGAAGACAGACATTGAATTGTGTCGCACTAGGCCTGAAGACAGGGAAGCAAGTGAGCCGCAGTCTGTCCGATGACAGAGACGCAATCGAGTCACAATCTACCCGAACGCAGAGACACAACTGGTCGTACTCTGACCGAAGAGAGAAACGCAGCTAAGAGACGATAATTGTTTTCCGTTCATATCCTCTTTCGTATCATGGACCGCGGAAGATATATATATATTACGTTGCTTTCAGGTCTTTTTATATCCTAGATCAGTTTTACAACGATCGCTGGTTAAGCGTTTTTCTTCCGGCTGTTTTGAATACCGACAGGATACGATAACATAATTTGAACAAAGATTAGACCGGAAACTCTTATCAATCCTAGAAACACTGATACGTCAAGTGGGGATCATCATCTCTTAGTTGCGTCTCTGTCCGCGGTCAGAGTGCAGCTCCGTTGTATCTCAGTTCAAGGACAGACATGCATCTGAGAGAAATTGTACTGAGAGGCGCCTGGTACCGGGGAACAGTGTCCCGTGGCTGCATCACTCTGTTGCACTAAAAGGGGTGGATCGGTGGTCTCCACCGAGGCCAGCGCGACAGACGGTTGCGGGTACTGAGCAATTTTTTGGTCCTTGTCCGTTCTCACGCGGCGTTCGGGCTCCCCACATAAAACTTCGACCTTGTATAATATCCACTTCTTAGTGTGGTGGTGAAGTGGGGGGCCAAGTAAATATCAATGCTAGACATACTAGAATACGAGCTAGCTGACTATTTTTCGGAAAAATTGTTTTCAGTTGTTATCTACTGTTTTCAAGATTCTTATTTTTTTAATTGTCGTCTCTCCTTAACAATATTTTTTTCATATTCTCCAACACTCAATAACTCACTGCGTCTTAGTGGCTTTATTGCCTTGTTTGCAGTGACATGATTAAAATAAGAAAGATTTTCTAATATTTCAACCAGTTATGCGGTCAATGAATGCTGAATGTTTCCTTATAGGAAGACGGTTAATCTCATAACTGCTGTCCTCTTTGGTGACACCCATCTCCTCTCTATGCAACATGTGAAACCAATAAATTGTAAACGGAAATTCTACTCCATAGCTTCTTTTCTCGCACTTCCCGCCTGTGGAATTCCCTTCCGTTTACTTGCTTCCCCGACAGCTACAATCTCCAAGAATTTAAATGTAAAGTCAATAGTCATCTCCTATCTCACTAACCTGCATCCTCTCTCTCTCATGCTCCTTTCTCTGTCCACTCCACTTTCATCATTATTCTCATCCTCCTCTTACACACTTCCTGACACCCACTATAATTTGTCAGTCTTCCTTACTATGTAAAACCCCTGCAAAACAGTGGCAGTAAAATGTCTTGCTTGGGGCGATATGATTATAAAAAAAATGCTATACTATTCTAATGTGGATATAAAGTGGGGGATCAATTCTACATTACACGCAATATATAAACTGATCTCTCTCTTTATAGCCACAGTCATCCTTCTCTTACCCACTTCCTGACACCCCCTATAACCTGTCACTCTTTCTCATAACTTTCATCGTATGTAACCCCCTGCAAAACAGTGGCAGAAAAATGCCTTGCTTAGGACGATATGATTATAAAAAAATATTACAGTTTATACTGGGTTGAACGATACTAGCAACTGAAAGTAAGCTGTTGAGAAAATCCATTCATGCCTATACAAATTTACAAGTTGATATTAAGTCGTGGTTCGGTTTTGTACGACAACCAAGTCATAAATAGATACCTCACATTTGTCGTAATACATTCTGTATATGAGGTTGAGTTAGATCTATATCTACCCTTTAGGTCGACCCCCAGCTCTATATATACAATAAAATAATATTCTTCTTCTACGTCCCGTGTCCATTCAGGACGTAAGCGGATATAGTCTTCCGCATCTCCCTATCCCTTGTCGCTCTTAATACCTCTTCTCCTTTTATCCTAGTAAATCCTCGCTCCTCCATCCATCAAGTATGTCATGCGTTGCTTTCCTTTGTCTCTCTTCCCCTATATCCATTCCGTGAGCATCAGATTCTCCAAGCCCTCTTTTTCATTGCATGTCCCCAAAACTTCAGCTGTCTTTTCCTGATGTTAAGTATCAGTGTCCGTTTTGTGTCTATCCTCTCTAGAGCCTCATCGTTGTTCGCTTGTTCTGTCCATGGTATCCTCAGCATGCTTCTGTAGAACCACATTTCAGTTGCTTCAAGTTTTTCCTTCATCTTTGATGATATTGCCCAGCATTCGCTGCCATATTGAAGAACTGACATCACATAGCAATCCAGTACTCTCTTCCTAGTTTCTAGAGAAATTTTCCTGTTTCTTAATACTCTTCTCAGCTCCTGGAATGCATCCTTGTTCTTTTGAATCTCAGGAATATAAATGTATAGAAACTGCTATGACCACAAAGTGAGGGGTCAGTTTATATATTGATTGTAATACGGTAATGATCCCCCACTTTATATCCAGTATGCTTCTGTATAACCATATTTCAGTTGCTTCAATTTTTTCTTCATCTTCGATGATATTGTCCAACATTCACTGCCATATTGAAGAACTGACATCACATAGCAATCCAGTACTCTCTTCCTAGTTTCTAGCAAAATTGTCCTGTTTCTTAATACTCTATTCAGCTCCTGGAATGCATCCTTGTGCTTTTGGATCTCAGGAATATAAATGTATAGAAAATGTTGTGGCCACAAAGTGAGGGGTCAGTTTATATATTGATTGTAATATGAAACTGATCCCCCACTTTATATTCAGTATGCTTCTCTAGAAGCACATTTCAGTTGCTTCAAGTTTTTTCTTCATCTTTGATGATATTGTCCAACATTCACTGCCATATTGAAGAATGGACTTCACAGCAATCCAGTACACTCCTCTTTGTTTCCGGCGATTATTTTCTGCCTTTCAGTACCCTACTCAGCTCCTGGAATGCATCCTTGGCCATCCCAATACGCCTTCGGATCTCAGTGTCACACTTCCCGGCCCATGTTAGAACACTTCCCAGGTATTTTCCTGTCTCTCAATACCCTACTCAGCTCCTGGAATGCATCCTTGGCCATCCCAATATGCCTAAGACTCTCAGTGTCGCACTTCTTTCCTCTGTTAGTATACTTCCTAGGTATTTAAATTTCTGCATTTAGTATGTTACGAGGATGTATTTATTATTTATATAAAGATAATATAAATAATGTATAAATGTAATATAACAATCTGGCCCCACCCGAGAAAGGCTGATGCAAGCGGGGGTGTTTCCGGTCGTTGAAAGGAACGGATGTTTGTTTGACCTTATTTCCGGCAGTAGCGGAAATGGCTACAGAGGAAAACAGAACAGGTGTCTCTGAGAATTACGTGGGCGTGCGTGGGCGAGGCAAAATCCGGAAGTCCCGGTTTGGAGATTATAAAAAGACCTCGGCGCACGGATTTCACCAGACAGACAGACCAGACCAGACCAGAGTAGCAGAGAGAGACACAACAGATCAGACGACACCCCCGTCAACCCATTAGAGGCGCGCTCTCTCACTCTCTGTTCCCTAGGCTACACGGTTCATCGTCATTAATAAAAATACAACTCATATTTTTATATGTATGCGTGTTTGTTGTTTGTCGATATACAACATAAATAGTTATAGTAAGGGATTCTATTGAGTCCTACTTGTTATTACAAAAATGTTTTAATTCATTAATTAGTTGTTAAATAGAGAAATTAGGAATAGAACGTTTTGGAGGATTCTAGAATATTCCAGTTAAATCGAGAGAATTCTAAATGATTTTAGAAATATGCAAATTAGGTGTTAGCACCCATAAAAATAGGTTTTGGGAAGAGAGTAGTTATTTGTTAAAAGGATTTGCTGTCATTATGAACTCCGGCTTTGATTCAAGGATTTGTATATCCAGCCGAAGGAATCTCTAAGAAATGTTGCCGACCAACTAAAACCTGAAACAGAACGTCATGGAACTAAAAGAGTAAATAGAAATGTTGACTCTTTCATTGATCATACTGGAAACTATTCTTTATAAACACATTTGAGAACTTCCATAAAGTATAGCACTTAAACTACTTCGCTAAGTTAACTGGGTAAAGATACTTGACTCCGAACCTTCTCCTTCTTTCCTCGCCATGAGTAAACTCTATGTTTCTGTTTTAAATGCAAAAAATTGTAAATTTTGTATGTATCTTATTTTGTTTTTATCGTAAATTAAATATTTGTCTGTGATTTAAATCTGAGTTTTGGTCAATCATTTTTTTTCTTTTGTTACACTTAACACATAACAAGTATCACCAACTTGTAGTTGGCATTTTGGGCTCCTCTGTTTTCTGAGTCACATCAATTCACTTTTCTTGTAGTTTATATACAGTCCTTAGTTTTCATTTTCTTTAACTACCTTCTGTAGAAGGTCTTGTTGTTTCTTTCCTGTAGCTGCTATCAGCACTATATCATCTGCGTATCCATCATATGTCATTAAACTTTCATTACTATCATAAAACTAAGCAGATGACACTCAAACAAGACCGCATTTGTTAAACGGCGCTGCGGTCAGGGTTTAAAATTACTGCATCAGTAGTTGGACGGAATGTCTGGTGTAGAGTTTTTTTTTTTTTAATCGTTTCACCCCAAACAAGGCGGTAACGCCACTGATGCACAGGGGGCTACATTAGAGAAAAGATTAGATAGGAGGAAAATAAAGAGAAAGACGAACCAGTTACAGGGGGTGTTAGAGAAGGGAGCAAGTGAAGGATGGCAATACAGGTGTGATGACGGTTGCAAAGGTAGAGAGAAAGTAAAAGATATACAGAGTGATGTAGAAAGAATTGGAGTCAAGTGGTTAAGAGATGGGTATTGACATTGCATTTAAATTCCTGGAGGTTGTAGCCGTCAGGAAAGCAAGAATATGGAAGAGAGTTCCACAGGCGGGAAATGCGAGAAAAGAAGCTGCAGGAGTAGAATTGTCGGCTGCATTTGGTTGATCTAACTGAGAATAGGAGGGACCCAGTTGACCACATGAGTTTACTTGTTGCACAAGTAAACTCATGTGGCAGGGTTACCAGTTCGTCGGAGCATAAGCCATGAAAATATTTAAATTGCCTCTTCCTAGTAGTTGGATGGGTGCTGAAAATTTCTCAATCCAACTCACGTCACAAAAATCTGTATTTCAGTAGTCAAATATCAGATTTTTGGAATATGGATTTTGTGCTACTGTTTTATTATCATTTCTGTACTAATATGCCAAATAGTGACGTACAGTCATTGTTGGCTGTACTGTCTCACGTGTTTATAACCGGTTTGAATTTTATATCAGCCATATAAGTCGACCATTAAGTAAAAAATATTAGGTTTGAAAAGTCGATTCATTCGAATATGTTTCATTGAATAATATAGACATATCGTGAGTATCTTTCTATATATTTGAAAATATTTCTGTAAGTACAGAATTTAATTAAAGAAATAAAAGTGTGCAGCTTGATGTTAAACATTGTAAATGATATTAAAAGCGAAGGAACCGGTTTCGCTCCCGCTTAACAGGCCTCTACGGGAGATTTTAATTGGAATTAAAATAAAGTGTGTCATGAAAATGAGGGGGATAAAAAAATTGTGAATGCAAGGAGCTAGTGGCTAATAATATGTCTCCTTTTATCTTCCCATATGGCCTTGGACTCAACACGGACGCCTGCATCAAGTGCCTTTGAGGAAGTATTTCTACCCTGGATCAAGAAGATTGCTTCTGGAAGAACCTATGTCTGACAACAGGAGTCTTCATCATGACACGCAAGCAAGAAAACTCAGTCATGACTGTCAGACAATATCAGCGACCACATCTTACATCTAGCCATCTAACTCCCCGTACTTGCAACCTCCTTCATTATTATGTCTGGGGTATAGAGATCAATAAAATTCCATGTAATACCAAAGATTAACAGAAGGCTAACTGAAACAAGGAGACCGTCCCAAAGAGTTGCAGGAGATTCCGAAGTCGTCTGAAGTCGTGGTTCAAGCCAATGGCGATTTTATTGATTAAATTTACTCTTTAGTATTTCAATATATTTTTGCGTAATTTTGGTAAATATTTCTGTTAAAATGAGATGTGAATATTATTTTCATTTTGGCGTCATTCATCTATACCCATTATCTCAGTGTTCTAGCGAGCTTAATTTCTTAGTTCCACCAGTTCAGACCTTTACAGCTAAGACAGATCATGCCACCTACACAGAATTGAAACATCTTCATTTCCTTCGTATTCCATTTGTAAGGAAGATGTTCTACTCAGACAATTTCCTGCTAAGATTTGCTACTTTGAGAAGCAGACTTTCAAGAGGATGCTTCCTCGACCTTAATGACATTATATCTGACATCAACCATTATCTATCCTACATATTCTCATAATCTTTACTTCTTCTCACGTCCAGACAAGAACCTCATTCAGCGGATCTAGCTCGAGCGGCTCTTGAGTTTTGTATTGGATTAATATTTATTTTAAAATAATAGTTTTTTTTTTCAACAGAGATTGTGTTCAATTTGTATCCATACCATTGAGAAAACATGAACTCGCTTCTCCCTTGATTTTATGGTTATATTTCTTATGAAAAGCTCTCGTCACTGGCATGTTACGTAGTTAATGTAAAAAAAACCAAAAAACTGAGGGTTATTCTTTTAAATAAATACTATAATTTAGTCATGTCAGCAAGTGCTTCGCAAGTGTGACGCGCACTGAATTTGGATATTTTTAACGTTTGGATTCAATAGAAAAGATATATATGTGTAAGCTGATATAACTGTTTTGTTTTTTTAACAGCCGTCTACCTTTTTATCTAGACATGTATTTAAAATCAATACAGAGTTCATTTTTTATATAACAATCTCAAAGACAAAAATACGTTGGATCTCAAAGTAATCCGGACATACCCCTTTCTGGCAGGTAGTTTTTTGCATGACTTGTCAACAACTTACGTATCATCTTACGATTGAGTGCGTTTATTTAACTTTTGTATTCTTTCAGGAAAAAAAAAGATTTTTTTTTTAATTTCCGAATTTAATAGCTTATGTTCAATTCAGATCAGGCAGAATGTATGAAGAAAAAGGAGAAAATACCTTACCTACCGCAAGTGATTTATCGAGGCGAGCACGCTTGGTTGATGGACAAACAGAACTGATCATTTGGTATAATACTGACTTCTGAAGGCTTAAAAACGACAACTTTACTCTGCAGTGTTGTATTTTGCTCGGTGGACGGACTATTGCTGTCCAGGCATTTGTGTACCAGGACATTTGCGTCACTAGACAAATGTAACCCTAGAGAATTGCGTACCTGACAAATGCGTACCTGACAACTGCGTACCAGACATTTGCGTACAGGACAATTGTGTACGAGACAATTCCGTCCGCGAGGGCAAGGTTTCATCTGAGAAAAATTACACTGAGTAGATTCCCGGTCCCGGGGAACAGTGACCCGTGACAGCGCCATCCCATTGCACAAGAGGGATGGACCAGGTGCTCGTCACTGGGGCCATCTCAACCGGCGGCTGAGGGGACTGGGGAATTTTTGTTCCTTGGCCCGTCTGTACGTGGTCGGGCTCCCCACGTTAAAAAAGACCTTATGTTGCATCTCGCTCCAGTGGGGGAGTAAGGGAAATACTTACCAGGACATTTGCTTACGGCCTATCACGCTGAATACACCGGTTCTTAGATGGTTGACCGCTTGGGAATACCAGGTGCTGAAAGCGTTTAGTGACGGATGTGCGTTGTGGTGCAGTGGATATCGGCTCGGAAAGAGAAATCGGTGAGCCGAGTTCGAATTCCATTTGAATACCCTGCATTCAATTAAGCACTGGTACCCTTGGGAAAGGTATTAATCTGTCCCTTCACTCCAGTTATGGGTTAAATAACAAGGGTAGGACTTCGAGACCCTGCCCTTAAAAACAAATCCCAATGAATCTTGATACGCGAAAAGAAAAAAGTATTACTAGACACAAAACTCATATAAAAACAACAATAAATTGTTGAAAGAAAAAGGTATTACCAGCAATAAATAAATAAATACAAATTTAGTTCGCAATAAATGACCCGCCGAGGTTGATATGCCATAAAAACAAACCAACCAACCAGCATTTGTGTAACAAGGTTTGCGTCACTAGACAAATGTGACCCTGGAGAATTGCGTACCAGCAGATATGCGACCCCAGCCAAATGCGTCGATGCATGCATGCTTGTGTACCTCTGGTAATTTTTTTGAGGTTACCATATTTTCTTAAGAGGTGAGTCCTGGGTATGACGGTAAACTGCATCCGGCAGCAAAGCCTCTGATTGGGAGGTTGTGAGGAGCATGGAACCACCTCTTAATTGCTTTTGTTTCCAGCTCCACCCTAACCCGGAGTGGTAGCACCTGTTAGGGTCCCAGCTATGGGCAAATAGTTAACTACCAAACTGAGGTCCAAACACTATGAAAGTACAAAAATAAACTTTTATAGAAAAATATCCATTTTTGAAGGAAAAATATTATCAACAAGAAATTTTTGAAGAAAAAATTATTTTCAGCAAAACATTTTTGAATAAAAAACTAGAAGACATTTCAGTTTTCTAAAATAAAGAATAAAAACAAAAATTTTTCATTAAAATCTGACTAAATCAACTTTCTCACTATAACTGAACATTTAAAAAAATACCTTAAAACCCCGCCTTTTTGGCATAAAATAACCCACATAGGTGTTGATATGCCGTTAAACAAAACTCAAACTCTTAAGAGGTACTAATTACAAACCAACTTTTAATTATTCTAAAAAAGCAAAGAGATATTTAACATAACAATTCTGTTATCAAAAATAAAAGTGAAAACAAAAGAATCATGGCAATGTTAAATAAGTATACTTCAAAAAACAAGGTAAATTTCTTAAAAGGGAAAACTCACAATATTTATAACTTTTGATTAATTTGTGAAACTACAATAATTTTCAAGTTTTAAAATATTTTTTAAATACTGTTAATCTGTCATTGTATTTATAACAAAAATACTTGAATTTAAAAAAAATGTTTTCTTATATATATATATATATATATATATATATATATATATATATATATTTTCAAAAAGCTGCGCTTATAATCTCTGCTTTTTTTAAAAACTGTTGAGGATTTCAAATAGGACAGGAAGAAAACTCGAACTCGGGAATTAGTGAAGCATATATTAAACGAAAAACAAATACAAAGAGTGTTACACGTCAGTCTGACTGCCAAGTATTAGGCCGGGGTGACGCAACCCAACCCAACTCCACCCCGAGAGACATATTCTCCGGGTATTCAGAATAATAGAAATAATTCATTATAGAACAAAAAAGGGTAGGTCCCATAGCTAAAACTTATGGCAATTGCCTTCGAAGGCAAATTATGTTAACATTCTCATTTTCCCACCAGCGAAAAAAAGTAGCTTCTCTTTGCCTTTTCTATAAATACTGTCATGGTAACTGTTCTGGTGATCTTTTCGCTGGTCGTCAATCTGTTTTATAAGATAAGTTGACAACCAGCCTTCCGTTACCCATTGTTTTGACCACATGGAAAGTTTTGTATTATAGCAAAATAAACATTATTTTCCGCTATAGACGTTTGGATGTGCGTTGTGGTGCAGTGTATATTGGCTCGAGAAAAGAAATCGGGGATCCGAGTTCGAATTCCAGTTGAATTCCTTGCATTCACTTACTCGCAAATACCTTTGGGAAAGGTATTAATCCACCTCTTCCCTCCAGTTATGGGTTAAATAGCAGGACAGATTGGGTTCTATAGCCTTGGCTGGCAACCAGTCTACCGCAGAAAGCAATGGCAACCTACTGCGGGATTTTCGAGACATGATCGCCCAAAGGGTGTATCACGTATGGCATTTAACTGACTGACTGACCTAGACTTTATGAATTTACTTATTAGATTGTCGGCAATGTCTCAATATTTTACATTAGAAATGGCTAGACGTAATCGTAAGTTATGTTATCTGCCCTAACCTCAGCTTCTGTCATTTTCCTATCACCGTAATCTGGCTTCCTTTCGCATTTTCTATAAATCTTTGCATGACAATTATTCGTATGAAATTTCCTTTATGGGATGTGCGTTGTGGTGCAATGGATATCGGGTCGGAACGAGAAATCGGGGAGCCGAGTTCGAATTCCAGTTGAATTCATTGCATTCACTTACGCACAAATACCCTTGGGAAAGGTATTAATCCGTCTCTTCCTTCCAGTTATGGGTTAAATAACAGGACAGATTGGGTTCTATAGCCTTGGCTGGCAACCAGTCTACCGCAGAAAGCAATGGAAACCTACTGCGGGATAATCTTCTGCCCAGTCAGTCATGTCTCTTTCTAGACATGATCGCCCAAGCGTGTTTTACGTATGGCACTTAACTGACTAGATTGGCGGTAATTTCTCATTTTTTTACAGTTTATATGGTCAGATTTAACTGTAAGTCCTATGCTAACAGTTTCTTCGCTCGCATTTCTTGCTTGTGGAACTCTCTTCCAGATTCTTGCTTCCCTGCTAAGGTCTCATCAATTTACAGTTGAAACATCTAGATGTTACCGTAAGCTATATGCTTACAGTTTGTTTTCTCGCTTGTAGAATGCTTTTCCGGCTTTTTGCTACCCAGTCAACTTTGATCTTCAAAAATTTAAATGCAATGTCAATTGTTATCTTCTGTCTTCTTGATTCTTGTTCTTTTATTGTTCTCTCTCCTTAATTATGTTCTCTTGTCGTGTTATTATGAGTCCTATGCTAACAGTTTCTTCTCTCGCTTATGAAACTCTCTTCCGCTTTCTTGTTTTCCGCTCAACTTTGATCTTCAAAAAATTTAAATGCAATGTTAATCGTTATCCTCTGTCTTCTTAATTCCTGTTCTTTTATTGTTCTCTCTTCTTAATTATGTTTTCTTCTTCTCATATTTTTATAAGTCCTACGCTAATAGGCTCTTCTCTTGCTTGTGGAACTCTCTTCTGGTTCCTTGCTTTCCACTCAACTTTGACCTTCATAAATTTTAATGCAATGTCAATCATTATCTTCTGTCTTCTTAATTCCGATTATATTAATTTGAACTAATTCTAGGGTAACCAGTTTATTACTTCATAACAATAGAAAACAGATCCCCCACTTTCGGTCCAACAAAGGTTTAATTGCGTTCGTTTTTTATTATAATAATTTGTACTAATTCTAGGGTAACCAGTTTATTACTTCATAACAATAGAAAACAGATCCCCCACTTTAGGTCTAACAGAAGCTTTAACTGTATTCGTTTCCGATTATATTAATTTGTACTAATTCTAGGGTGACCAGTTTATTACTTCATAACAATAGAAAACAGATCCCCCACTTTCGGTCCAATAAAACATTAATTGCATTCGTTTTCGATTATATTAATTTGTACTAATTCTAGGGTCACCAGTTTATTACTTCATGACAATAAAAAAGAGATCCCTTACCAGAAGCTTTAATTGTATTAATTTCCGATTATATTAATCTGTACTAGTTTCTAAGGAGATCAGTTTATAATCTAAAAATGAGATTGCATACTCCATACCAGCCAACATTATGTCCATTATTTGCTGGAATAGGCTTGAAGCTAACTTCAATCCAAACGGCTGACGATTTAGTTTAAACATTCCTTTATACGTGACTATTCCAGCAAATAATGGATACAATGTTGGCTGGTATGGAGTATGCAATCGCATATTTAGATGATCAGTCAGTCAGTTAAGTGCCATACGTGATACAAACTTGGACGATCATGTCTCTTTCGAGACATGACTGAGTGGGCAGAAGATTATCTCGCAGTTGGTTGTCATTGCTTTCTGTGGTAGACTGGCTGCTAGCCAAGGCTATAGAACCCAATCTGTCCTGTTATTTGACTCATAGCTAGAGGGAGAAGAGATGTATTATGTAATTAAGTAGTAATTAGTGGGGGATCAGTTTCTTACTTTATAACAATATAAAACCGATCCTCCACTTTATGACCAGTAGAAGCATTAACCATTATTTCAACTATTATATTCAGTCAGTCAGTTAAGTGCCATACGTGATATACGCTTGAACGATCATGTCTAGAAAGAGACATGACTGACTGGGCAGAAGATTATCCCGCAGTAGGTTTCCATTGCTTTCTGCGGTAGACTGGTTGCCAGCCAAGGCTATAGAACCCAATCTGTCCTGTTATTTAACCCATAACTGGAAGGAAGAGACGGATTAATACCTTTCCCAAGGGTATTTGCGTGTAAGTGAATGCAATGGATTCAACTGGAATTCGAACTCGGCTCCCCGGTTTGTCGTTCCGAGCCGATATCCACTGTACCACAACGCACATAAAAGTGAAAACGATGCTCAACATAAAAACGCATATTAGATCAGTATTTCTGAGAATTAAGGAATACGGGTTCAAGTTGAGTGCTGAAAAATGTGAGTTCTTCTTAAAGAAGATAAAATATTTAAGGCAGATCATTGACAATAAAGAAAGAAAACCGCATCCAGAAAGGGCTGAGGCTAAAAAAAATATGCCAGCACCTGATAATGTGGCTAAACCCCAGGCGTTCTTGGGATTAGTAAGCTACTATAGCGTGCGTATCCCGAAAGTGTATGATATGAGAGATCCTTTAAATGAGTTGTTGAAAAAGAGCGCAAAATGGATATGGTCGAAAAAATGAGAACAGGCTTTTAAAAAAATAAAAAGCTGTCTATTAGCAGACCTAACGTTAGTGTTTTTCGACCCAAAGAGGAAAATTATTGTAGCAGCAGATGCCAGTAATGAGGGGCTAGGTGCTGTATTGCTTCATGAATTCCAGGACGGATCTAAGAAGCCAATAGCACATGCCTCGAGAACGTTACTGCCCGCTGAACAAAATTACAATCAAATTGAAAAAAAGAGAGTTTACCAATAATCTATGATGTGAAAAAATTTCACAGGTTTTTATACGGAATAGAGTTTATTCTTCAAACAGATCACAAACCGCTGTTATCAATATTTGGTAAAAAATAGGTATACCAACTCACATGGCAAATCGGCTACAGTGTTGGGGTGTAATTCTATTGAATTATAATTTTAAAATAGAATATGTGCCTTCAAAGAAGCTAGGTTGCGCCGATGGGTTATCAAGATTCATACCTGAATATACGGAACCACTGGAAGAAACAGTAATAGCGTCGCTAAGATACGAAAGTGAATTGTAGAGTCTGGTATGCAAATCTATTAGAGGACTACCCGTTACGCTAGATGTGAAAAAAGCAACGGAGAACGATGATTTCATTAAAAAAATGAAAAAGCAAGTCTGGTTGACCGAGAAATCTAAAAAGGAAAGTAGTGTCACCGTTTTCAATCTGCGATCAGATATTACTATACGCAGACAGAGTTGTAATACCGGCTACACTGCAAAAGAAAATTCTAAAAGAGTTTCACACTGGCCATCTAGGGATTTTGAGAATGAAATCTCTAATGAGAAACTATACCTATTAGCCAAGGATGGACCAAGACATAGAAAACTTAGTGAAACAGTGCAGACGGTGTCAACTGGCAGCAAGGGATCCACCGGTAAAGATTCAACCATGGCCAAAGACAGATGTCCCATGGATTCGAGAACATATCGACTATGCAGGGAACATAAATGGATCTTATTATCTAATTATTGTGGACAGTTTCACTAAGTGGTCAGAAATTGTTAAGTGCAGACACCCGACTGCAACAAATACAATAAACGCACTTAATGAAAATTTTAATCCCTTTGATATCCCTAAACCTTTAGTCAGCGACAACGGAACGCAGTTTACGGGAAGAGAATTCAAGGAATTCTGTTCATCATTGTCCATCGATTATGTGATAACGCCAGTATATCATCCAAGATCGAATGGACAGGTGGAAAAATTCGTGGACACTTTATACGATCATTAAAGAAAAATCAAGATGTGGACATGAATGAAAGAACTATTCAAACATTTTTGGCAGTATATGGGATCACGCCAAACCGGAATACGATGTCAGGATTATCGCCAGCAGAATTAATCTTTGCGAGGAAAATACGCTCTGTCTTCGACAGGCTGTTGCCTAGTCCGGCGAAGAAAACTGCGAAAAAGAAATCTAGATAATTAAAGCGTATAAGCCAGGTGACAAAGTTTTTTTCAAGAACTTTAGGACTGGAAAAATGTATTGGGAAGAAGGAATTATAACCAAAAGAATTGGACAGGTCATATATGACATAAAAGGGGGAACATTTTCGGTGTAAAAGACATTGGAATCAATTGAGACCCAGACACACTACAGAGGTCACGGAAAATATCGAAGAAATTCCAATGGAAGTCCTGTATGACACATTTGAAATCCCCGTTCCAGTAAGTCAACATCCGCCAATGGAGGTGTTCCCAACCTCAAGGCCATAAATACCAGTGTGTCAAACGCCACCACGGCAGGGAGGATTGAGGCGAAAAAGACCTAGGAAAAAAGTCAATCGATTATGTCCAGACCCTAAAAAAAAAAAAAAAGAAAAGAAATATTGAAGCTAAATTTCACGGGAAAATTTAGCTCGGAGTGAGGTGACGTAATAAATATGTAATATGCAGACACCTTGGTTCCTCCTCACATTAATGGGATTGGCAGGTGTCAGCCATAAATACAGACAAAGGCAAGGACACAGGGAGGTCTACCACTAGAGGTCTACGTCCATATGTCTACTACTATTGATCTACGGCTAGAGGTCTACGACTATTTGTCTACGTCTATTGACTACGCCTACATCTCAAGATACTGCATACGACTATTACGTCTACGTACTAGATTGTCCTACCCGGTTGCCTAAATCGCTTAACTACCTCGATATATATCCTTTTCCGAGACATATCAGTTGGCAACCGGTCTACCACCGAAAATAATGGCAACCTAATGCGGGAAAATCTAACCAGTCAGTCATGTTTCTTTCGAGACATGATCGCCCAAGTATATATCACGTATGGTACTTAACTGAGTCTAACCACTAAAAGAGAAGAAAAAATGTTAAAAAGGATTCAAACAAGAAAGCAAATACTTACTTGAAGTATTTATTTTAGTTTTTCTTCGAAGCTAATAAGTAAAATTCTCACTCAGTCATGTTTCTTTCGAGACATGATCGCCTCAGCGCGTGTCACCTATGACGCTTAACTGACTGACTGAAAATAATAGTTGGAAAGATAATTAAAGCTTTTACTGGACAAAAAATCGGGGATCTGTTTTTTATTGTCAATAAACTGATCCCCCTAGAAACTGGTACAGATTAATATAATCGGAAATTAATACAATTAAATCTTCTGGTAAGGGATCTTGTTTTTATTGTCATGAAGTAATAAACTGATCCCCTTAGAATTAGTACAAATTAATATAATCAGAAACGAGTACAATTAAGCTACCAGTGGAGCTAGAGTGGTGGGGTCTGTTTTCTATTGCCATGAAGTAATAAACTAATTCCCTTAGAATTAGTATAAATTAATATAATCGGAAACGAATACAATTAAAGCTTCCGGTTGAGCTAAAGTGGGGGAGCTGTTCCCTCTTTTTATGAAGTAATAAACTGATCTCCACTAAATACTTTATCAAAAAAATAATATAATCCATCATTTCTCTCTCCAGTTATGGGCTGAATAGCAGGATAGATTGGGTTTTTGTAGTCTTGGTTGACAACCGGTCTACCGCAGAAAGTAACGGCAACCTATTGCGGGAAAATCTTCTGCTCAATCAGTCATGTCTATTATGAGACATGATCGCCCAAGCGTGTATGACGTATGGCAATTAACTAACTGATCAGGTAGATTTAATATTAAATCTCATACTCATAAAATACAAGATTGCTACACTACAAAATCTTAGCTTTCAAATAATAATACTGTTTGTATAAAACACTTTCAATTATTTGAAGCTATTGGGAGATGATTAATGTTTTTTCATTCGGTCATACATAACCTTACTCCCTACAGCTTAGGGATTTTTTTTTTTGTCATCAAAAGGTTGTCAGCAGGTTGACTGTGCGGAATAGTGATGAATAGTGTGAAACAGTGGAAGAATAAAAATATACATTTTTTATGTTAAAATAGAAATTTATTAATGAGAAGGATAAAAAAATTGCAGAAATTAATGTTCAATGAGAAAGTTAAGGGTATCAAGAGTTGTAGAAATGTTCGTGATAGTAATTTGTTAGAAAGAAATGTCTTTGAATGGAGAAGAAGAAGTAAAAGGAATCAACACACGAGAAAGAAGGAGAAAGAGAACGAATATGCGACGCGACCTTTCGTCCGGGTCGACTCGAAATTTCACCCGTCTCGCTGATCCCATCTGACTGTCTGGCTGACGCTTACCAAAGCCTTTATAGTCATTTTGACTTTTCGCACTGGATCGCTAACTCTTTTCAAGTCTTGCAAATCGCTTCCATTGGTCAAAAAATCTATTTAACATCTACTCGTGAAATCCGCTTTCGACTTTTTCTTTAAGCACATACTCAATCCTTTTTCTGTTCGGCAAAACCAGGATTTTACACTTCATTGTGAATTTTTGTAAAAGTGAAGAAGAAGGTTGTTTTTAATTCTTCATTTCTTATCCACCACATATTAACAGGAAAAGTTTGAAAACGTCGGATCAAATAATGGTTGCTTCCTCAAAGGTGAACGCAGGTTCGAAATCTGCCAGAGGGTTCATTCTCTTGAATAAAATTTCTCGAATGTTCAGACTGGTAGGCAAAATAAAACACTATTTAAGAAAAGCAGAGCGTCTACTCAAATAGGGCATCTACTAAAAATAATGTTTGATGCAATAAAATATGTTGAATTAATAAATAAAATACATTTATTTTTTAGAAATATATATCAACTAGCAGTATAGCCCAGCGTTGCTCGGGTGTAATGAAAACTTTAAAACTAATCCATGGTCCTGAAGCTCAGACTCAGCCTAAAGAATATTTGTGTGAAGTTTGGTGAGAATCGGGTAAAAATTGTGGATTTGTATAAAGGACATACAGACAGTTAAACAGACACACACACAAACATGTTGCCTTTTATATATATATATATTATCTATTTTCTGCACTATTGCAAGAACTGCAACCTTGAAACTTCTGAATATTGTTTCTTATGTCTTTGTCTATGAGTGCATCAAATTTGATTAAAATCGGACCACTCCTTCTATAACCCGATTTTTTCGATTATCGATTTTCGATATTTATCGGGGGTACCTCGACACAAAACCTAGCTAAGAACATTCGCAAACGCTTATAGTACAACTGTGTAAATTTTTAAGAAAATCGGTTCAGCCGTTTCGGAGTCTATAGGTAACAGACGCGCACGCACGCACGCACGCACACACACACACACACACACACACAAAGTTCCATTTATAAATAAGTTTAGATATACATAGAGAAGGTGGGTTCCGCCAAAAATTCGCTAAAAACTAAGTATACCATGATACAAAAATGTTCCGAACTTAATAAGTTTTATCGTCAACATCATTGTGTTATTCAGTTAAGTGCCATACGTGAAATACGCTTGGGCGATCATGTCTAGAAAGAGACATGACTGACTGGGCAGAAGATTATCCCGCAGTAGGTTGCCATTGCTTTCTACGGTAGACTGGTTGTCGGCCAAGGCTACAGAACCCAAACTGTCCTGTTATTTAACCCATAACTGGAAGGAAGAGACGGATTAATACCTTTCCCAAGGGTATTTGCGCGTAAGTGAATGCAATGAATTCAACTGGAATTCGAACTCGGATCCCCGATTTCTCGTTCCGAGCCGATATCCACCGTACCACAACGCTCCCTATTCCGATTTTATGCGCCTATGGCTTGGTGGGTAGCTACTCCGACTGACACTAAATCGGTCGAGTTTCGATTCTGGCCAGAAGCAAATTGATGAGCTGCGAAACAGGCTTGTATGTGGATCACTAATATATATATATATAAAGATATAGATATAGATATATAGTTATTGCAAATCGCCCGAAGACACCACATGGTAGAAACCGAGGTCGCGTAATAACTTCTTTACAAATGAAGAATACATGTTCTAAAATATAATTTATAATAAATATTCACAGCTCTATATTATATATCGAGCACTGTTTTAAATTAATATTTTGGACGTTGTAATTTTTTCTTCGTGCCTTATTCACTCGGATATATATATATATATATATATATATATATATATATATATATATATATATATACTAGCAGTATAGCCCGGCGTTGCTCGGGTGTAATGAAAGCCTTTATATATATAAATATCTAAGAGATATCACTAAGAGATGATCACCCAAGCGAGTCTTACGTATGCCACTTAACTGACTGATATATATATATATATATATATATATATATGTGTGTGTGTGTGTGTGTGTGTGTGTGTGTGTGTGTTTGTCTGTGTCTTGGCAAAAGATTTTCTGGCAGTAGGTTGGCATAAATTTTGCAGTAGACTGGTTGCCAAGCAAAGTTACAGAACCCAATATGTTCTGTTATTTAATTCATAGCTAGAGGGAAGAGACGGATTAAAACCTTTCCCAGGGGTATTTGCGCGTAAGTGAATGCAACGAATCCAACTGGAATTCGAACTTGGCTCTCCAATTTCGTTCCGAGCCAATATCCACTGCACCACAACGCACATCAATCAGTTAACTGCCATACGTGATACACGCTTGGGCGATCATGTCTCGAAAGAGGCATGACTAACTACGCAGAAGATTATCCCGCAGTAGGTTGCCATTGCTTTCTGCGGTAGACTGGTTGCCAGCCAAGGCTATAGAACCCAAGCTTTCCTGTTAACTGAAGGGAAGAGATGGATTAATACCTTTCCCAAAGGTATTTGCGCGTAAGTGAATGCATTGAATTCAACTGGAATTCACATCAGTCCGTCAGTTAAGTGCCATACGTGAAACACGCTTGGGCGATCATGTCTCGTAAGAGACATGACTGACTGGGCAGAAGATTATCCCGCAGTAGGTTGCCATTGCTTTCTGCGGTAGAACAGTTGCCAGCCAAGGTTGCAGAACCCAATCTGTCTAATTATTTAACCCATAGCTGGAGGGAAGAGACTGATTAATACCTTTCCCAAGGGTATTTGCGCGTAAGTGAATGCAATGAATTCAACTGGAATTCGAACTCGGCTCCCCGATTTCTCATTCCGAGCCGATATCCACTGCACCACAACGCACATCCCCGCATAAAACAAGGATAGATACGCCACGCAAAGGCAGCACTGATTAACTCGCAGATGTGCATACGAATTCTGTTACAGCAGGGACACACATCCAAGCCCACATCCAGGCACACTGACTCATTCTCAAATATGCACATATATATATATATATATATATATATATATATATATATATGAACTCACATATAACAATTATATATCCATGAACCCAAATACAAGGACACACACACAGGCACCCCAAAAGTATACACACGCAGTTGACGCACACATAACCACACCCTGTTGTTTTATCATTTTATAATTTATTTCCTCCATCTGCATTTAATGTGTTCAATCTTACAATTTTTATGAACTTATTGGGGTGTAATTATAGACCGGGTAATTTCGGACCTTTTAATAAAACGACTTTTATTTGTAGCGAAATGTAATTTGCTTCAAAAATTTGCATTCTACTCCCGGCTCCCGTCGCAAGACAAGGGAACATGCATGGGTGCGAACAGGCTGAAAGGGGGACGGTCGCGGGGCAGGGTCCTCCTGCCTGTCGACTCGACATGAACTCTCGGTGACCTCGATAACATTTTTGATGAAAATTAGCCATGTAATCTTTTTGAGGTGCGCGTGTGGAAATTATAAATTTACACTTGAAATATCCGGACTATTTTCACTATTAGTCATTTAAAGCCTTTTTTAATTTCCTTTAATTTTTATATTAAGTGGTTATTAGTCGAAATCAAACGAAGGAAAGCCATATTTTAAGTGTATGCATGTCAAAAAGCTCTCGTAATCATTTCAGAACTTCCAAGAGCTGAGTAAACAAGACTCTACACAACTTCCTATTCTTTTGTTGATCGAAGTCAGTGTTCCCAAAACGGTGTGGCTCCTAAGCGTGTCGAAAGCTGATAGCAGGTGAGGCTGAATGATTTAGAAGTAGTTTCAAAAGATTCATCTGTCAAAAAACAAATCAGTCATTTTAATCCAATACGTGATACACGCTTGGGCGATCATGTCTCGAAAGAAACTCCATTCCTTGCCTAGAGCCTCATCTGAATTTTTAAGATAGATTTAGTGTAGATGCCATCACTGTTTTCATTCAGTCAGTTAAGTGTCATACGTGATACACGCTGGGACGATCATGTCTCGAAAGACACATGACTGACTGGGCAGAAGATTATCCCGCAGTAGGTTGCTAGCCAAGGCTATAGAAGCCAATTTTTACTGTTATTTGACTCATACCTTGACGGGGAAGAGATGTATTATATTATCAACTAGTAATAAGTGGGGGATCAGTTTATTACTTCAAAATAATATAAAATTGATCCCCCACTTTATACCCAGTAGAAGCCTTAATCATGTTTTCAACTATTAAATTCAGTCAGTGAGTTAAGTGTCATACGTGATACACACTTTGGGCGATCATGTCTCTTTCGAGACATAACTGACTGGTTAGATGATTATCCCGCAGTAGGTTGCCATTACTTTCTTCGGTAGACTGGTTTGTGATTTCAAAATTCAATATTATTTTGGATTAATTGTAATTGCATGCATGAATCCCAGTATAAATAATTATTAATTGATTTTATCATTGAGATATTTTTGCATTATATCAAGTATTAATAATATAGTAACTTGGGACCACAAATTGAAGGAGAGAGTTAACATCCCGTAATAATATAAATTTTAGGGACAAGTCTCTTGGCGAAAATATACAGGCAAACAACGAATTTATCAAATGTCAGCAAAATTTCCCAAAACACCCAAGATATTATTTTTTTAATTACATGTTCAAAAAACATTCCATAATAAATATAATTTTTACTAACAAGTCTCTTGGCGAAAATGTAGAGGCAAACAGACTGAAAAACCATGTACAAAATGAAACGTCATCATAAGTAGCCAATGAAAATCAAAAGTTCGAGACTGAATGAAAACTAAATATAAACGATAAATTAAAGATATCAGCCTGCAAAATTTCAAACATATTAATCCATTTTTGGAAGACTTATGCCATTTTCAGACGACAATTCTACTCCTTCAGCTTCTTTTCTCGCACTTCCTGCCTGTGGAACTCGCTTCCATATTCTTGCTTTCCTGATAGCTACAACCTCCAGGAATTTAAATGCAATGTCAATACTCTTCTCTTAACAACTTGACTCTAGTTCCTTTTTCACCACCCCGTATATCCTTTCCTTTCTCTCCACCTTTGCAACTGTCATCGCACCTGTATTCCCACCCTTCTATTGGTCCTTTCTAACTGGTCCGTCTTCCTCTTCACTCTCTTCTAATTAATCTTTTTACACTTATATAGCCCCCTGCACATCAGTGACATTACCGTCTTGCTCGGGGTGATACGATTAAAAAAAAAAAATTGAAATTGTAAAGAAAAAAAATTTTCCCTGTTTTTATTTTTCTCTACTTCTATGTTTCACTTCAGGACGTTGGCGATCATGACTCTCTACACTGTCCTTACTTTGTAGCTCTTAATAAATTGTCTTTTTGTTATCTAGCCTAATGGTCAATACCTAGATAAGTAAGCGTTTCGAAATACCAGGTTCTCCACTGCACCACAATGCACAGTCAAGTAAATAAGAAAGCATATTCTGATTTTGCGGTCTTTGATCACAATGCCTAGGCGATTAACTTTGATTGTTCTATCTGTGTGTATTGTAAAAACCCATATATATATATTTGTTCTATTTTCTTTATTCTCTCTCTCTCATATATATATATATATATATATATATATGAGAGAGAGAGAATAAAGAAAATAGAATAAATAAGAAGCGTATTTTAATCTGAAATGTGGATTCATAACTCGATCCATAAACTCAAATCAAATATACATATTTTTTCTTTATTCTATCATATTTATATATGATAATGATTAATATATACATCTGCAGACAGATCTGTTTCGCTGTTTCACAGCTCATCAGTACGGTTAGACATCCGATTGCTTTTTAACCTAGGATTAAAACCCGACAGAATTGGCGTCAGTCGGCGATTCTACCTCTGGGTTACGGGCGCTAGGCAGAAGTTGGATTAGTTGCATTCACTTATGCGCAAATACCCCTGGGAAAGTTATTCTGTAACATTGGTTAGCAAGGGTTAGGCAAAATTCATGGCAACCTATTGCGAGAAAATCTTATGCCAAGTCAGTCATCTCTCTTACGAGACATGATCACTAAAGCGTGTACTACGTATATCACTTAACTGACTGATATATATGTATGTATGTATGTATTTATTTATTTATGTATGTATATCACAACGGATGTGAGTATCTGAAGTATGAATAAACAAAAATCGTGAATTTTCAAATTTTTTCCTGTCTTTTTTTTTTTTTTTTTTTTTTTTTTTGGTTCATCTGAGTTAATGTGGATAAAACCCCGGATATGTTGAGTTTTCCGTTTCCGAAAAAAAAAAAAAGAAGGCATTTAGGATTGAAAACAGGATTCAAAATAAGTGCATCGTAAACATTTTTCAGAAATTTTTCCATCTCCGCCTCCACAAACGTACATAACCCCTCACCGCCTCTACAAACGCCACTTACACTTTAAGCGACGAATGTAGCGCAAAATGGATTACCTCCCCCCTTCTCTCCCTTTCAGATACCTCTACCCACCCCGGCTTCATCTTTTTCAGTAAACAGGACGCGAACCCATTTGGATCACACATCTTCCATTTCCAGAATGTTCGCAGATAATCATTTAGTCCTCTCACCCCCCCCCCCGCCCCCCCCGCCCCACCAGTCCTCAACCGAAACACATACGACTCTTCATTTCCAGTCTTCTTTCTTTGCGCTTGGTTTTTTCTTTTCGTTCTTCTTTAAATACATGTCTCCTACTTTTTTTTGGAAACTGTAAATTAGGTGAGTTAATTACAATGCTTCGTTCCACTTACGTAGCGCCTTGCTTCGTTCTGTTTATAAATTCATTGATTTTGATTTGAAATTTCAGTCAAGGGAAAATTTAAATTTTACGATTCTCAAAGGACAGAAAACCGGTGCCGATGTATTTTTTTTAAAAAAAATCATGTTCCGAGGTGGAAAGGTTTCTCATTACTTTTCTACATCTATGCCATGTCCCTTCAAAATTTAGATGATCATGGCTCTCCACATATTCCTTTTTATTTATTATCTGTTAACTGCCATGACATCTTAGAAAAGATAATCAAGTTGTTTCCCATTGCCTTCTTCACAGTTTTGAAAACAGGGTTGTCATCTATGCCATGTACTATCAGTATGTAGGTGATCATGGCCCTCCACAAATTCCTTTTTTCTTTATTATTTGGGCATTGACTTGACTTCTTTGGAAACATAGTGGTGTGGTTTCCCATTGCATTCTCCACAATTTTAAATACAGAGTAGTTATTTATTCCTTGTCATTTCAGGATGTAGGTGATCATGGCTCTCCACAGATTCCTTTTACTTTATTATCTGAGAATTGCCTTGATGAAAGAGAGGGGAGTAGTTTCTCGTTGAACGTTTCTCTCTTCAAGACATAGGCAATCATGGCTATCAATGGCTTCATTTTTTATTATCTTTGGCCGGAATGACTTGTTTGAAAAGATAATGGACTGGTTTCCCTTTGCCTGGTTTTGAATTGATAATAGTTTCCTATGCCATGTCCCTTCAAGTTGTAGATGATCATGGCTCTCCACAGATTCCTTTTACTTTATTTATCTGTGAATTGCCATGATGAAATAGAGGGGAGTGGTTTCCCGTTGAACGTTTCTCCCTTCAAGACATAGGCAATCATGGCTATCTACGGTTTCATTTTCTTTATCTTTGGCCGGAATGACTTGTTTCAAAAGTTAATTGACTGGTTTCCCTTTGCCTGGTTTTTAATTGAGAATAGTTTCCTATGCCATGTCCCATCAAGTTGTAGATGATCATGGCTCTCCACAGATTTATTTTCTTTTTCTAAATTATCTGGGAATTTCCTTGACATCTTGGGAAAAATAGCGGAGTGATTTCCCGTTGCCTTCTCCACAGTTTTAAATTCCGAATAGTCATCTATACCACGCTCCTTCAAGATGTAGGAGATCATGGCTCTCCACAGATTCTTGTAGGAATTGCCATGATTCTAATGAATATAATGCTGCGAGTTCCCATTGATTTATCCACAATTTTGAATTCAGAATAGTTACCTATGCCATGTTCCTTCAATATATAATTGATCATAGTTCTCCACATCTTCCTTTTTCTTTCTTATCAGGATTGTGATCTATGCCATGTTCCTTAAAGATGTAGTTGATTATGGCCCTCCACGAATTCCTTTTTCTTTATTATCTGTAAACTGCCATGACATCTTAAAAAAGACAGTCGAGTTGTTTCCCATTGCCTTCTCCACTGTTTTGAATTCAGGGTTGTCATCTATTCCATTTTCCTTCAAGATGTAGATGATTATGGCTCTCCACGTATTTCTTTTTTTTTATTATCTGTGAACCGACGTCTATTGAACAGGTGTAGAGGCTCATCCATTGTTCCCTGTTTAGGATGTGGTTTCCGGCTTTCTCTTTTCCGTTCTTTTCACTCTTTTCTTTTCTTTTTTTTTTTCCTCAATTGGAGTAGATAGACTAAACTATCGCCCGGTTCACACTCCACCCACGTCTATTGAACAGGTGTAGAGGCTCATCCCTTGTTCCCTGTTTAGGATGTGGTTTCCGGTTTTCTCTTTCCAATCTTTTACTCTTTTCCATTCTTTTACTCTTTTTTTTCTCAATTGGAGTAAATTGACTAAACTATCGCCCGGTTCACACTCCACCCACGTCTATTGAACAGGTGAAGAGGCTCTTCCCTTGTTCCCTGTTTAGGATGTGGTTTCCGGTTTTCTCTTTCCAATCTTTTACTCTTTTCCATTCTTTTACTCTTTTTTTTCTCAATTGGAGTAAATTGACTAAACTATCGCCCGGTTCACACTCCACCCACGTCTATTGAACAGGTGAAGAGGCTCTTCCCTTGTTCCCTGTTTAGGATGTGGTTTCCGGTTTTCTCTTTCCAATCTTTTACTCTTTTCCATTCTTTTACTCTTTTTTTTTCTCAATTGGAGTAAATTGACTAAACTATCGCCCGGTTCACACTCCACCCACGTCTATTGAACAGGTGAAGAGGCTCTTCCCTTGTTCCCTGTTTAGGATGTGGTTTCCGGTTTTCTCTTTCCAATCTTTTACTCTTTTCCATTCTTTTACTCTTTTTTTTTCTCAGTTGGAGTAGATAGACTAAACTATCGCCCGGTTCACACTCCACCCACGTCTATTGAACAGGTGTAGAGGCTCATCCCTTGTTCCCTGTTTAGGGTGTGGTTCCCGGCTTTCTCTTTTCCAATCTTTTTACTCTTACGTAGCCCCTTGCGCATTAGTGGCGTTACCGCCTTTCTTGGGGTGATATGATTAAAAACAAAAACAAAAAAAACTCCCATGACATCTTAGAAAACACAGTCGCGTTGTTTCCCATTGCCTTCTCCACTATTTTGAATCCAGGGTTGTCATCGTCTCTTTAAGATGTAAGTGATCATAGCTTCCCACATATTCCTTTTCCTTTATTATCTGTGAACTGCCATGACTTCTTCTGAAAGATAATGGAGTGTTTTCCTGCTGCCTACCGTCTGTGATACCCCGTCATTCTTTTTATTTGCTGCCCCTCTAAGCAACGTACCAAAAACTGAACGACAACAAAATACAATGAATGATTACTACTATGGCCATTTATTTTAATCTTATGATATGTTATCACTTTTTTTGCCATAATGATATTAATCTTACCTGAAGCATTCTTTTTTTTTCACTATGTTAAATAAATCTTAGAAATGTCATCAAATTTAATTTCTTAATTTATTGTTAGTGTTTCCAGTTAATTTTAAGTGTGCCGTTAATAAACCTTAAGAACATTCGTTCTTTTGAAAAATTCTTCGTGGGATTAATTTTCTTCATCTTTAAATAACATTCCAAATCTTAACAAAACCTCTGAAATATAACGAACGGTTACAATTACAGCTATTTGTCGTTTTAAAAATTCCGTTCCTTAAAAATTGCTTTGTTTTCCTTTCGGATATGAGCTTGAGCAGATATGGGTTCTATGGAATGTTATGGCTATTACTGCTGGTTTCGTTCTTTCGGCTAAACATCTAAAACTTGTTGAATGGCTTTCTCCGCTGAAATAAATAGGCAAAGAGAAAAGGAAAGATACAGAGACACTAGAGGGACAGTTTGAACACTGATTTTATTTTTGGTTCCAACGACCTCTTGTTGGAGAAATTCCTTCCCGAACAGTTTGGCACGTCTTTACCATCCATAGTCCAACAGAGAACGAGATCGAGTTTATTTTTGGCTCCAGGAGGCCTCTCTTTTTGCGCATGCATCAATTGTCTTTCCTGTCAAAGGACTCCTGGGAGATTTTTATGTGTATTTTATTTCGTACTTTTATTTTATTTTGTATTTTTATTTTATTTCGTAGTTTTTATTTTATCTTGTATTTTTATTTTATTTTGTATTTTTATTTTATTTAGTGATTTTTCATTTTATTTCGTATTTTTATTTATTCCCTACAGTTCCAGGAAAGTCTTAACGTAACTGTTTGCTTTAAAAAAGAAAATATTTTACGCCACAAAGACTTGATAGATATGCTCAGCAATCAAGAAATATTTTGTTATAACATTAGTGTAATCAAGAATCTCTGTTGGTAGCAAACCGCCTGCATGCGGACAGGAAACGAATCCAACAGATATACAAAGATAGAAAGGGGCGTAAGACAAGGGTGTGTCTTTTCACCGGATCTATTCAACTTGCATAGCGAGACTATTCTGAGGGCCCTAGAAATCATACCGGGATTCGTCATCGGTAGCCACTATCTGAACAATATAAGGTACGCAAATAATACAGTGCTGACAACAGACACGGAATGGAAACTACAAGACCTCCTACAGAATAAGAGCTGTAAAAAGCAGAAAGAAAGGACTACAAATAAACTACAAGAAAACCGAATGCATAGTCATCAGCAAAAAGAGGAGCCCAAAATGCCAACAAGAGGCAGGGGATACTAAAATCAAGCCAATACAGATACTTAAATCACTGGAAAGTATTCTAACAGAAGACGGAAAGTACGACACAGAGATCTAAAGTTTAATTAGCATGGGGAAGGTGCATTCCAGAAGCTAAGTAAAGTATTAAGAGACAGAAAAATTTCGCTTGAAACAAAGAAGGGAGTACTGGATTGCTATGTGATGTCTGTTCTTCAATATGGCAATGAATGCTGGACAATATCATCAAAGATGAAGGAAAAACTTGAAGCAACTGAAATGTGGTTATACAGAAGCATACTGGATATAAAGTGGGGGATCAGTTCAATATTACAATCAATATATAAACTGACCCCTCATTTTGTGTTCACAGCAGTTTCTATATATTTATATTCCTGAGATCCAAAAGCACAAGGATGCATTCCGGAGCTGAGAAGAGTATTAAGAAACAGGACAATTTTGCTAGAAACAAAGAGAGTACCGCGTTGCTATGTGATGTTTGTCCTTCATTATGGTAGCGAATACTGAATAATCACATAAAAGAATGCTGTTGACTGAGCATAGGAGCCACGTTGGGTATCATGACTCTCCCCAACTTTCTGTCCTTTGTAGGTCTTAGTAAAATTTCTTTTTTTGCCATCTCCGTCTCTTCTACAAATATTTTCAGGGCTTCTGCTCTGATGAACTTAGCTCACTGGTACCCGCTATATATAAATTTACTCGTGCTACTAGACTAGCAACTAGGTCCCACCTTTTTACAGTAAAACCAGTCAAATGTAACCGCAACTTCTACTCTATCAACTTCTTTTCTCGTACTTCCTGTCTGTGGAATTCCCTTCCGACAGATACAATCTCCAAGAATTTAAATGTAAAGTCAATAGTCATCTCTTAGCTCACTAACCTGCATCCTCTCTCTCATTCTCCTTTCTTCGTTCACTCCACTCTCATCAGTATTCTTATCCTTGTCTTACCCACCTCCTGATACCTCCTATAACCTGTCACTCTTTCTTGTAACTTTCCTCTTATGTAACCCCCTGCAAAACAGTGGCAGTAAAATGCCTTGTTTGGGATAATATAAATGTAACAAAAAATTTTCTATACTATTATAATGTGGGTATAAAGTGGGGGATCAATTCTACATTACAATCAATACTGATCCCTCACTTTATGACCATAGTCATCCTTCCCTTACCCACTTTCTGACACCCCCTATAAACTGTCACTCTTTCTCATAACTTTCGTCCTATGTAACCCTCTGCAAAACAGTGGCAGTAAAATGTCTTGCTTAAGGCGATATGATTATAAAAAAATGAACTCTCCTAAACCATGTTGTGCCATTCCATTTCACACAAACTGTTTTGAGAGCTTGTGCTCTGTTTAACTCTGTCCATCTTGCCTTTAATATGTCTTGTAATTATAAAATCTTCCAAGCCGACTTTCCTCATTATTTAACTATAAAAATATTTTTAGTAAAAATGGTACAGATGCAATGAAAGGAATGAAATGGAATAATTAATTTTTCTATGCTACCTCATTGCACTAATTCACCGCAATACCGCCTGTCATCCTTGCCACAAGGAGCAGATCGCCCCCCCCCCCACTATAGGTCGCTCAATGCACCGACTATAAAAAATAAGCTGACAAATCATTGGGTGTGTCCCTGGAAATACTTCAAATAATTCACTTCGCTGAGTAGGCTTCGTCTGACAAATTCATGGTTTTTCTATTTTACTTTTCTGATAAATCTTAATTCTTAAGTCAATGACTGAATAACCTGGTGGCAAGTTCTACGACAATAAAATATCCATAGAAATTCTACTATAGCATCGGAGTCAGTTTGGGTTTTGCTGAACAGCATATCAACCTCTGTGGGTTATTTAATGCCAAAAAGTTGGGGGTTTTAAGATATATTTTTTTTAAGTTCGGTTGTAGTTAGAAGGTTGATTTAGTCAGATTTTAATGAAAACTTTTTGTTTTTATTATTTTTTTATTTTAGAAAACTGAAAATGTCTTCTAGTTTTGTGTTTGAAAATGTTTTGCTGAGAATATTTTTTTTCTTCAAAAGTGTATATTTTTATATAAGAGTCTATTTTTATGTATATATTTCTATAAAAGTCTATTTTTATGTATATATTTCTATAAAAGTCTATTTTTATGTATATATTTCTATAAAAGTCTATTTTTATACTTTCATAGTGTTTTGACTCCAGTTTTGGGGTTAACTATTTGCCCATAGCTGAGACCCTAAAAGGTGCTACCACTCCGGGTCAGGGTGAACCTGGACACAACAGCAATTAAGAGGTGGTTCCATGCTCCTCACAACCTCCCAATCAGAGGCCTTGCTGCCGGATGCAGTTTGCCATCATGCCCAGGACCACGATAGCATCGGTAGATATTTGAGCCTAGCAACTTTACCAAAATATTGCAATATGAATACTGTTCGTTATTCTACAAATACACTACCGGCCATAATTATTAAGCCACTCTAGTATTATATAATGTATTTCATACTATTTTTTAGTATTTATTGCCAAGCGAATAATTGTAAATGAAAACAGAATGGTTCTTTTGTTATTACTTCGCAAAATTTTACAAGGCAAATAGCGACAATTTACCCATCGCACCCTGTAGATTTGCTATATATATATATATATACTACCGGCCATAATTATTAAGCCACCCCAGTGTTTTAAAAAATGAAGTATTTCATACTATTTTTAGTATTTATTGCCAAGTGAATAATTGTAAATGAAAACAGAATGGTTCTTTTGTTATTACTTTGCAAAATTTTACAAGGCAAATAGAGACAATTTAGCCATCGCACCCTGGTGATTTGCTATATATATATATATATATATATATATATATATATATACTACCGGCCATAATTATTAAGCCCCCCCCCCCAGTGTTTTAAAAATGAAGTATTTAATACTATTTTTAGTATTTATTGCCAAGTGAATAATTACAAATGAAAAATAAAATGGTTCTTTTGTTAATATTGCACAATAATATTGCACAATGACATGTGCATCAAAAGAATTTATAAATATTTAATAATTACCTATATTGCAGTTTCATCAATGAAAGAATGAAGAAAATTTAGGTTGATTCTGATGAGTTCATATTTGCTTCATTGCCTTCTAAAATGTTGCAAAGTAATAATAACAAAAGAACCATTCTATATTGATTTAAAATTATCCACTTGGCAATAAATACTAAAAATAGTATGAAATACATCATTTGTTTTTAAAAACTGGGGTTGCCTAATAATCCTTGCCAGTCGTATACTTTCACGGTTTCTGCTCCGATGTGCTTAGCTCTCTGGTGACCCCTATGTCTGAATTTACTCGAGCTACTAGACTAGCAACTAGGTCCCACCTTTTTACAGTAAAACCAGTCAAATGTAACCGCAACTTCTACTCTACCAGCTTCTTTTCTCGTACTTCCTGTCTGTGGAATTCCCTTCCGAATACTTGCTTCCCTGGCAGCTACAACCTCCAAGAATTTAAATGCAATGTCAATTACCATCTCTTATCTCCTTGACTCGCATCCTTTCCCCGACAACCCATGCATCATGTTCTTCTCCTTTTTCACTTTACTCTCATGCAGCTCTCTTCACACCCGTGTTGTCATCCTTCTCATCAGTCACCTCTTATGTAACCCCGTGCACACCAGTGGCTTTACTGCCTTGCTTGGGGTGAAATGATGAAAAAAGAATTATTCAATAATTTCTTGGCGAATTCTACAACAATACACTATTCGCAAAATTCACCGTGAAACTTATAATAATTCAGCTTAACAACTTTAAGAAAATATTGCAATATGGATGATGGTCGTTATTTTAAGAAGTGGGTACAAATGAAAAGACTTAAAATCGACAAATTCAATTTCTCTTAAACATCCTTTAATTATTTCTTTCAGCTAATCTTTCTTTCTTTCTTTCTTTTTCCTAGTGATAATAATAATAATAATAATAATAATAATAATAATAATAATAATAATAATAACAATGATAATAATAATTACAGAAAAGGTTCCGATAAACTCATTCGTTCTCTGGTCGAGCAAGCCCTGTAGAAACACAAAAGATTGCACTCAAATACGGATCTCACTTTACGCAGAGATTTATATAGTCAAACTTATTTATGAATAGAACTTTGTCTGTGTCTGTGTGTGTGCCTGTGTGTGTCCGTTACCTATAGACTCCGAAACGGCTGAACTGATTTTCTTGACAATTGACACAGTTGTACAATAAGCGTCTGCGAGTGTTCTTAGCTAGGTCTTCTGTCGAGGTACCCCCGATAAATATCGAAAATCGATAATCGAAAAATCGGGTTATAGAAGGAGTGGTCCGATTTTAATCAAATTTGATACACTCATAGACAAAGACATAAGAAACGATATTCAGAAGTTTTAAGGTTGTAGTTCTTACAATAGTGCAGAAAATCGATAATATATATATATAAAAGGCAAGATATTTGTGTGTGTGTCTGTTTATCTGACTGTATGTCTGTATTTTGTTTTCAGCCCTTTTAATTTTAGTTTTTGCTTAAGGTTTGTCTCTGAGTAGGTAGAATCGTAGTTCTTAGTCTCAGCCATGATAGCATTTACTCAAAACTTATTTAGCCTTCAAAATTCAGTTTACGACGAAAAAAACTTATTTGATGTCGATACGAGGAAAATAAAATTTGACTTACATCCATTCATTTTTTTTTCAGTCTATGGTTTCGCTTTAACTGGAAACAACTATTGCTTTTTAGTCTTTCGTGCCAACGTCCAAAGAGTCTGATCTCCAGGACCATGGATTAGTTTTAAAGCTTTCATTTCACCCGAGCAACAACGGGCTATACTGCTAGTTGTAAATAAGCGTGATCTTAAGTATTTTTTTTTATTTTTTCAAAAAATGCTCACTGGAAAATTTTATCGTTCATTTGTGACCGTAGGTCTTTGTTTGGAACCCCGAAAAAAGTGAATATACAATAATAATCAAAGGAAATAAAATACAACGACCGTAGTAAATGGCAGTACAAAAGTGAATAATAATAATAATAATAATAATAATAATAATAATAATAATAATAATAATAATAGAAAAGGTTCTGAGTGTCTCATTCGATCCCTAGTATCCCAAGGTCCTGGGTATGACGGTAAACTGCATCCGGCAGCAAGGCCTCTGATTGGGAGGTTGTGAGGAGCGTGGAACCACCTCTTAATTGTTATTGTTCTCAGGTCCACACTGACCCGGAGTGATAGCACCTGTTAGGATCCCAGCTATGGGCAAATAGTTAACCCCCAAACTGGGGTCAAAACACTATGAAAGTGTAAAAATACACTTATATAGAAATATATACATAAAAATAGACTTTTATAGAAAAATATAGATTTTTGAAGGGAATATATTATCAACAATACATTTTTGAAGAAAAAATTATTACCATGACACATTTTTGAAGAAAAAAAATTATTCTCAGCAAAACATTTTTGAATAGAAAACTAGAAGACATTTTCAGTTTTCTAAAATAAAAAAGGAATAAAAACAAAACATTTTCATTAAAATCTGACTAAATCAACATTCTCACTATAACTGAACATTATATATATATATATATATATATATATATATATATATATATATATATATATATATATATATTTCTAAACATATACTGTTAAATATAATTCTCACTATAACTGAACATTATATATATATATAATGTTCAGTTATAGTGAGAATTAGATTTAACAGTATATATATATATATATATATATATATATATATATATATATATATTCTATATATGCAATTCTGAGAATGAGACCAGGCGTGGAACCAAGTAGTATAGTCAGTCAGTGAAGTGCCATACGTGAAACATGCTTGGGTGATCATATCTCGATATGACTGACTGGGTAGAAGATTATCCCGCAGTAGGTTGCCACTGCTTTCTGCGGTAGACTGGTTACCAGCCAAGGCTATAGAACCCAATCTGTCTTGCTATTTAACCCATAACTGGAGGGAAGATACGGATTAATACCTTTCCCAAGGGTATTTGTGCATAAGTGAACGCAAGGAATTCGAACTTGGCTTCCCAATTTCTTGTTCCGAGCCGATATCCACTGCACCACAACGCACATCCGAGTAGTTTTAGCATACAGCGTAAATATAAACAAAATGTAAGAGTTTGAAAAATGTAATTGATGAAATACAATTAATGTTATCCCAAGCTACTTCCAACAAGGCTACACACTCCCCTGCGATGGTGTTGCAAACCATCCAGGGTGTTGCGACCCACTCGTTGGGAACCTATTCCCTAGATACTGCCTTCGTGAGCATACAGTGTAAATATAAACAAAATGTAAGAGTTTGAAAAATGTAATTGATGAAATACAATTAATGTTATCCCAACTACTTCTAACAAGGCTACACGCTCCCCTGCCATTGTGCCGCGACCTCCTTGCCAAGCCTTCGCGACACTCCAGCGCGCCGCGACCCCCTTCCAGGGGGTCGCGACCCACTGGTTGGGAACCTATATCCTAACTACTTGCATTAGTATGACATACGGGAATTGGTAAAGGTGAATTGGGTAGATATACCAAACTTTAAGGAAACTTACTTTAAGGAAAGATTCCTTCGGGAGCCAGGATGGTTGATTTGTACATGTGCAAGATGGACTCAGGCGAGAAAAATTTTCTGGTCTGATGCGGTCACCCAAATTTCCTAGCAGTAGAATTAGCTATTGATTCAATGTAGTCGTTCCACGGCTGAGAGAATGAGACCGAGGAGGCAGTGTATTATTTTCGGGGAAACTAGCTAGATCCATGTTAATGGTGAGGCAGGAGAGACTGTCTATAGTGGTTGACGGAGTTCTAACAGAGAGATGGGGATTGAATCAGACTTCGATTGTGTTAATCGGTCAGTCCGTTTGTACAGTCGAAAGGCCCGGGAAGAGAAAATCACTTCACTATCAACAGACTTGTCACAGTTAATCTTGGCCCCTATCATCTTCTCGTGTCCTCTGATCTCTTTGCTAACTTCGTCAATCTCGGCTCTGCTCGACACAAAAAGGAATTCGCCTTTAACTTGAAAAGGAAAGGCTTCAACACAAGAACGTAAATCAAAAGCGAAAACGGACGACCTTGACGTATGGGGCGGGACAACACGAAAAGCTCCTATCGTACCCCATTCAATTCCACTAGCACACCGGGGAAAACGTACAGAATTCGGATCCAAAAGCAAAAGTACGACTCGAAACCAGCGGCCGAATGAACAGCCTCCAGAAAACAATGGTCAAGACAATTGAATGCCTTGGACAGATCTGAACGGATCAGCGCGGCTTCGCTGTCGATTTGATCCATGATCAAGCGTACCAAATGTAGGTTATCCTGAATAGTCCTACTCTTCAAAGCACAAGTCTTCAAAAAGTTGTCTAAGATCTTGGCTAAAATTTTCAACTTTGTATTTAATAACGTCACACGCCAAAATTGCTTATAGATCCCCCTCTAACGGGACTCTCGCATCCAACCGCCACGAGGTGAGAAAAGTCGGGCAAATGGGCAACGAGCTGAGCAAGGCTTAGACCGGGTAGTCACAAAAAGCTTCGCATATCCTAGCGTTTGTAGTCACGGTCCGCTTATCTACCACGTTGAATACACCGGTTCTCGCTCGATCACCGAAGTTAAGCAACGTTGAGCCTGGTCAGTACTTAGATGTGTGACCGCTTGGGAATACCAGGTGCTGTAAGCGTATAGTGACGGATGTGCATGCTTACGGCCATATCACGTTGAATACACTGGTTCTCCCTCGATCACCGAAGTTAAGCAACGTTGAGCCTGGTCAGTAATTAGATGGGTGACCGCTTGGGAATACCAGGTGCTGTAAGTGTATAGTGACGGATGTGCGTTGTGGTTCAGTGGATATCGGCTCGGAAAGAGAAATCGGTGAGCCGTGTTCGAATTCCAGTTGAATAAACTGCATTCACTTAAGCACTGGTACCCTTGGAAAAAGTATTAATCCGTCCCTTCCCTCCAGTTATGGGTTAAATAACAGGGTAGGACTTGGGGACCTTGCCCTTAAAAACAAATTTTTTTTTTTTAATCACATCACCCCAAGCAAGGCGGTAAGGCCACTGGTGTGCAGGGGGCTACGTAAGAGTGAATAGATTGGAAAAGAGAAAGCCGGAAACCACGTCCTAAACAGGGAACAAGGGATGAGCCTCTTAACCTGTTCAATAGACGTGAGTGGAGTATGAACCGGGCGATAGTTTAGTCTATCTACTCCAATTGAAAAAAAAGAGTGAAAAAGATTGGAAATGAGAAAACCGGAAACCACATCCTAAACAGAGAACAAGGGATGAGCCTCTACACCTGTTCAATAGACGTGGGTGGAGTGTGAACCGGGCGATAGCTTACTCTAAATCCCCAATGAATCTTGGTACTCGAAAAGAAAAAGTATTACTAGACACAAAAATTATATAAAAACAACAATAAATTGTTGAAAAGAAAACGGTATTACCAGCAATAAATATATAACATTTAGTTGGCAATAAATGACCCGCCGAGGTTGATATAACATAAAACTAAAACAACCAACCAACCTAACATAGGATTTTAATATTTCCCGCCACTTATTCCCAGCCACAGTCTGTAGCATTAGTAGCAGCTGATCCTGATAACCTCGCTCACCAAATAACGATTCGTTCCATTTCCAGTAGACAGCCATCCTAACCTTAGGTTTATCAAAGTGACACGAACCCGGACGAGCCTATGATCCGAGTAAAATATAGAATGGAAACTTGGACAACTACATCGACTTTTTTAACTTGAACTCGGCTGAGGTATCTAGAAGCAGACCCGCCACTATTAGTCCGCACTGCCTCTCGAGGGTGCATATTACGATACGTATCGACATGATCGTAATTGTCGATAAACTCCCGGCTTCCCACCAGATTGTCATTCCCCTATCTTACGTGTATGCTATCTAAAACTACACAAAGCTATGTCGTCAAAAACGAATCGATCCGCCGAAACGATCTCACTTACAATGGTAGCATCAAGAAACAAGCTACCAATGTCCCAGGGGAAAAGTTATCTCTACGGTTCTAAAAAGGAAGGCGAGAACGAAAAGCGGAAAACTCCCTGAACACAAGCGATTTAACTTTTTGACATTGTCGCCATCTTAAAAAATACAAAAGCCAACGACGGGAACGTGGATAAGGCATTGTTTGCTTCTTGTAACATTATCCAAATCATTTGAGATCCCTGTCCAGACCTTATTACGGTCAAGTCCCTTTTGACGTTTGCGAAATTTTTAGGGTCTTCAACATCTTTTTCGTTTAATTATTAAGGTTGAGCAGAATTTTTTAATCGTTAATTTTCCTTCAATGCGTAATTGTTTTACCTGCCTGCTCAGGTGTCACTTGGCACACGTCTATTCCGGTATTGTAAGGCAGGTTGGGTTACTTTTGAGTGTTGGCTATGATTTTTGAATTTTTTTTACAATTTCTTGGATTAGGAGTGAATAGAGGTATGGTCGTCTTTTTTAGTAGGAGATTTGGTAATAGGAATCCTTTTCAAATTGATCATTTTGGGTGGGGTGAGAGTTAATGATTAGGCCATAGCGGGTAGAGCCATGATTTTCTTTTTGAGAGAAGAGGAGGATGGTGCCGAGGAAGAATGGCCAATTTTTTTTCAAAGATGTTTCTGATGCTTTTTATCCCTTATCGAGCCCTTTGTTTTCAAACTTCTTCAAGCAGGGCTCGTATAGACATATCGCGTTGAATACACCGGTTCTCGTCCGATCACCGAAGTTAAGCAAAGTGAGCCTGATGAGTACTTAGATGGGTGACCGCTTGTAAGCGTTCAGTGACGAATGTGTGTTGTGGTGCAGTGGATGTCGGCTTGGAAAGAGAAATCAGTGAGCCGAGTTCGAATTCCAGTTGAGTACCCTGCATTCACTTAAGCACTGGTACCATTGGGAAAGGTATTAATCCGTCACTTCCCTCCAGTTTTGGGTTAAATAACGAGATGGGGCCTGGAGGCAACCCACCCAGTTTTGGTCTCACAATAAAAAACACCGTTGTTAGCCCTGGCGAAGCATCAAGTATTCAGCTATTTGACAAGATTATGAATTTCGCTATAAACTGCGCCAGGGTTTCAAATGCACAGGGAATACTGGAAGGGTGTAGTGAGTTCTATCTCGGCCAATGGCCACAAGACAACGACGATAGGAATCTTTGTTTTCGTCTTTTTGTTTCTTATATGTGGCGGGGGTATTGCCCTTGGAACGAGTAAACGGAGTGGGGCTGTGTGTTTTTTTTCCGTGGTGGTTTCACGTAACAGAGGTCCTACTGTCTACAGATTCTCTTTGATCTTACCAATGACCTGCCATCTTCCCTTTTTCTTCTCCGCAAGTGCACAAGCGGGGGTGGGCCTTTCGGCTTTTCGGGGAATAGGGGCAGCAAAACAGTGGGGGGGGCATGTCCATAACAGGCGAGATGGAAATAAAAAACTCACCAAATATGGATACTGTTCGGAGGGGCCGGAAATCCAGAACAATTCTTCTCTAGGCAGGAAGTGAAGAGGTGACCAGTTTCTCTACACTTCTAGCTAGTTGGTTTACAATGACCGGCATTTTGTGGCCCTCTATATCTAGGCGTTCACGGGGTGGAGGTGAAGGATTTATGGTCATTCATAATTTCGAAACTCCACCTCTCCATTCAGGCTGACGGAAGAATCGCTGCGAATATGCCAAAATTGAGCCAGATAAGCGACCAAATGCTCCATAAGAATGTGCTTCAAATACTGATATGTGGTTCTTCGTCTACTTTTATATTTAGTTCTTATGTTGAGGTCTTTTGTAATAAGGTCCCAACTAGAAACATCTTTGCAGTTGGCAGGCGTGAATAATAGTAGATTTCACACGAAATATCCCTTGCCTATCATGACTCTTTGAAGTTTAAACTGATTTTATCACGGTGTCTTTTGGAGAGCGATAAACTTTGCGCGAACGCTTGTCGACTACAAAGACTGACAAAATTCGTTTTTCAGCAGTCTAATTGTTTTTTCTACTATCTTCTTTGATAAGATGCTCGTATGTCTTGGCTCTCTCCGGGAACTTCGTCATATTGATAATGCATTTTGGTAGGGACTTTCAGCAAGAGGTCGTATCCCTGGCCACTATATTTTCATTTTTGGTTTTGTTGTTGTCGTTAACGGAGTCAATTGGCTAGACATTTTCTTGATTTTGGCGATTCTTGGTTTCCATACTTTTTCCTTGAATCTATTTGGTCGTCAGTTTTTTGTTTTTTTTTTTTGTTTTGTTTTTGTTTTGTTTTTTTGTTTTTTGGTAATGGGTACGTTCTCAGTAGTCACAGTTAACTGAGTATTTTTATTGGAGGGTATTTATGTTTTGCACCGAATAGGTCTTTTTTAATTGACCGATGTTTAACGGTTATTTTTTGATGACTTTAATTTTTTTCATTGAAAAAGAGTTAAAAAAAAAACAAATAAATAAACAACAAATTCTTAAACATATACAGAAAAAAAAGGGAAAAACAAATTTATTAAGACAATCAAAGAATAAGAAATACCAAAGCTGGTTTAACAAAAATGGTTTTTGACTTTAAAAAAAGGTTACAAATTAAAATAAAGTAACTTCTCGAAAATAAGAAAAACAAAGAGAACAAATACAGACTAAAAAAATGACGTTTGACGTGAAAAAATAGGAGATAAATTTACTGAAACAACGCAATTGGCTAAAAAGGTTTACTTTTTAAAATAAAATGAAAACCAGCAAAATAAACAAATCATGAAAAAATACTACAAAAGAAAACTATCATATAAAAGAGACATATGTAAATATTTTTACCAATTAAACAAAATGGCCGACGTAACACGAAACAAAAACAAACAGATTAAACGATAAAGTAATACGTACAAAATGAAAACTAAAAGAATTAAGCAAAAGATAAAAAAAATATGTTTATGAACAGGGCTGAAAAATAAAAGAAAATTAAAATTAAAATACAATATACACAAAAAAATAAATCAATAGATTAATGAAACTAAACGAGAGGGTATAAAGGAAAATTCAAAATAAATTTTCTGAAAAAAAAAAAAAAGAGAAACAGTAAAATTAATAGATAAATTTAATTTAAAATAGAAATTTTGTTTTAATATGAGTTCCAATCGGTTAACGACAAAGATCCGCCGGGCGCGTGGCAAAATTAAAATCGGTCTGAGTGATCTACTAACGCTGAATGCTGCACAACGTAGAATTTTATGTGGGAGATCTGAATCCTTAACCCTCTAGGGCCATTCGTATCATATTAGTGGGGGATCAGTTTATTACTTCATGACAATAGAAAACCGATCACCCACTTTATGCCCAGTGGAAGCCTTAACCCTCTAGGGCCATTCGTATCATATTAGTGGGGGATCAGTTTATTACTTCATGACAATAGAAAACCGATCACCCACTTTATGCCCAGTGGAAGCCTTAACCCTCTAGGGCCATTCGTATCATATTTGATACAGTATTTCCCTATAAGGAAACATTTGGTATTTCCCTATAAGGAAACATTTGGTATTCATTGACTGAGCAGTCAGTACTACTTTCATTTGAAATTTATAAAATATTTCTCTTAAAAAATTTTTCAGGAAAATATTTCTTTCAAGGCTTGTTTTCATACTGTATCAAATATGATACGAATGGCCCTAGAGGGTTAATCTCAGTCTGTTTATCTATCTATCTATCTATCTATCTATTAACCCTCTAGGGCCATTCGTATCATATTTGATACAGTATTTCCCTATAAGGAAACATTTGGTATTTCCCTATAAGGAAACATTTGGTATTCATTGACTGAATTCATTTGAAATTTATAAAATATTTCTCTTAAAAAAATTTTCAGGAAAATATTTCTTTCAACGCTTGTTTTCATACTGTATCAAATATGATACGAATGGCCCTAGAGGGTTAATCTCAGTCTGTTTATCTATCTATCTATCTATTAACCCTCTAGGGCCATTCGTATCATATTTGATACAGTATTTCCCTATAAGGAAACATTTGGTATTTCCCTATAAGGAAACATTTGGTATTCATTGACTGAATTCATTTGAAATTTATAAAATATTTCTCTTAAAAAATTTTTCAGGAAAATATTTCTTTCAACGCTTGTTTTCATACTGTATCAAATATGATGCGAATGGCCCTAGAGGGTTAAAGTCGGGCAAAAATTTCTCGTAGACCCCGTTTAAATCAGGGTCGGGCTGTTCATTTTTCACCCCAAACGAGACTCTACCCTTCAGCGGAGTCTTGTCTGGATTCCTTTCCGCCCATAAACAGAGAATCAACTAAAAGACAGAATTCTGAATACAGGCAGAGTTCTGAATATGCCTTCAGGGAAGATCCATTAATGGGGGAAATGGATCATACCACATTCTCCCCTGCCTTATTCCTGCACAGGAACCAAGCAGGCGTCCTTTGTTGTCTGCGAGACCGTGGCAGATTGCCAGAAACATGATGCAGTTCTTCCTCATTCTCACTTGAACTGCATTTGATCCTGCGGCGTTTTCGTAGTATAAAAGTGACTTGCTCGTCTCCTGAAGTATCAGTAGGTGGGTGGGTTCTTTTGTGAGAAATTTGTTCGGGGCCACTCCAGGGATCAGAGGTCAAAGATTTCTTATAATCTTCAGAATAAGATTATGTCACTGTCTCTTTGAATTCATAGTCGAGTTCGAATTCCACGCCTTCACTTACGCACAAATACCTTTGGGAAAGGTATTAATCCGTCTCTTCCCTTTAGTTATGGGTTAAATAATAAAACAGACTGGGTTCTATAGCCTTGGCTAGCAACCAATCTACTGCAGAAAGTAATGGCAACCTACTGCGGGATAATCTTAGACTCTTTGGACGTTGGCACGAAAGACTAAAAAGCAATAGTTGTTTCCAGTTAAAGCGAAACCGTAGACTGAAAGAAAAACGAATGGATGTAAGTCAAACTTTGATTTCCTGGTATCGATATCAAATAAGATTTTTTTGGTCGTAAACTGAATTTTGAAGGCTAAATAAGTCATCTGAGTAAATGGTATCATGACTGAGACTAAGAACTACAATTATACCTACTTAGAGCCAAACCTGAAGCAAAAACTAAAATAAAAGGGCTGAAAAAAAAAATAGACATACAGTCAGATAAACAGACACACACACACAAACATCTTGCCTTTTATATATATATATATATATATATATATATTATCGATTTTCTGCACTATTGTAAGAACTGCAACCTTGAAACTTCTGAATATCATTTCTTATGTCTTTGTCTATGAGTGTATCAAATTTGATTAAAATCGGACCACTCCTTCTATAACCCGATTTTTTCGATTGTCGATTTTCGATATTTATCGGGGGTACCTCGACACAAAAACTAGCTAAGAACACTCGCAGAAGCTTATAGTACAACTGTGTAAATTTTCAAGAAAATTGGTTCAGCCGTTTCGGAGTCTATAGGTAACGGACACACACACAGGCACACACACAGACACAGACAAAGTTCCATTTATAAATAAGTTTAGGTCTCAAGTACTGGTCGTTGTTCATTTATTTTTGCGGACTCCATTCCCGGGATCCTCAACAATATCGAACTAATATGAAACTTTTCGTTAGAAAATATCGATATTGCTGTTTGAGTTAAGAAACGAAGGGACGAGCTTAAAAACAAAAGCTGTTTTTTTTTGTTTTTGTTTTTGTTTTTTTTTTTTCATTTTTTTACTTTTTTAGTTTATTTTTTCATCTCTATGGTTATGTGGAAATAAGTGAAGTGTTTTCTGGGGTCAAGCCCCAAATGTTTTTATAAGAGAAAATACAAAACAATCAATTCCCAGAGGAAGAGATTCTACTAAACATTACAGACGCTACCGTTTTCCATTATCTCGTGAGGACAGCTTTTTAATGGTTTGACCTCATTCACTTCCTCGTAATACGAACCGGAACATCAGGCTTCGCATGCATCGTTTCTCTTCTCTTAGCAAACGCATAAACACGGCTGGTCATCCAGTTGAATGAGCTGAGGATAAGCAGCAATGTCTGGGAGCAGGAGAAAAATCACAAGACACGAACTACGAATGAGAAATGTCAGAATAAAGCAGAAGTTTAAATATCTGTGAAGTGCTTTAACAGACGATGAATTGTAAAATATTTAACCAAAATTCAAACAAGCATTGGACAGGTAAAATATGTCTTGCAAAAAAAAAAAAAAAAACTAAGGAAAATATTAAGAAACAGGAATATTTCGTAAGAAACAAAGAGTGACGAATCGCTGCAAAATATCAATTTTGTACATTTAAAATAGATGAAATTGCTTTCTAGAAAGTAAGCAATGTATTAAAAAACAGAAAAAGATCGTTAGAAACAAATAAAAGAGTAGTGAAATGCTGTGTAATATCTAATTTTTTACATTAGAATAGGGAAAGGTGCTTTTCAGAAACTAAGCAAAGGATTAATAAAGAGCAAACTTCCGTTAGAAACAACCAAAAAAACTGAACTTCTGCGTAATACAGTCTAACCCGGATATAAGAGAGTTGTCGGGACCGGATAAAAGTTCTCCTATATCCGAGTTTCTCTTATATCAGGGTTTTGTCTGTTTTATATACATTACCACAGGCTATAATTTGGGATCAGAGAAAGCATCTCTTATATCCGGGTTTTTCTTATATCAGGGTATCTTATATCCATGTTCAAATTTAGTTCTCAGTAACGCAACCAAGGATGTGCGTTGTGGTGCATTGGATATCGGCTCGGAACGAGAAATCGGAGAGCCGAGTTCAAATTCCAGCCGAATTCATTGCATTCACTTATGCGCAAATACGCTTGGGAAAGGTATTAATCCATCTATTCCTTCCAGTTATGGGTTAAATAACAGGACAGATTGGGTTCTATGGCCTTGGTCGGCAACCATTCTACCGCAGAAAGCAATGGCAGCCTACTGCGGGATAATCTTCTGCCCAGTCAGTCATGTCTCTTTCGAGACATGATCGCCCAAGCGTGTATCACGTATGACACTTGACTGACTGACTGAATATAATAGTTGGAATCATGATTAAGGCTTCTAATGGTCATAAAGTGGGGGATCAGTTTTATATTATTATGAAGTAATAAACTGATCCCCCACAAATTACTAATTAATAATATAATACGTCTCTTCTCCCTCTAGTTCTGAGTCAACGGGACAGTTTGGGTTTTATAGCCTTGGTCGGCAAACCAGTCTACCGCAGAAAGCAATGGCAACCTACTGCGGGATAATATTCTGCCCAGTCAGTCATGTCTCTTTCGAGACCAGATCGCCCAAGCGTGTATCACGTATGGCACTTAACTGACTGAACGCAACCAATATTATTTTTTTCTAGGTGCTGTGTCCCTTCCTCACCCTCTACAACATCCTATCCATTGCGGCTCTTAGCAAAGTTTAACTTATTCCTATCGTCCCCCATCTTCGTTCACGCATGTTCGATTGGTAGCTGACTAGCTGTTTTCCACTCACCATTTTGCCTTCAATTGATCCTGTGAATGCTATATTTTCTAATCCTCCTTTCCTCAACATTATTAGTTGGTTGGTCTTGTTTAGCAGCATATCAAATTCTATGGGTTATTTAGTAGCAAAGTCTAAATATTTTGAACGCTATCGCAAACGATGGCAATAAGTCATACGACTATTTTCTGACTTTAAATAACCTGCAAAGGGTTGATAAACCATAAAAACGAATCAATTACCGTATTTTCTGGTTTATAAGACGCTACGGCTTGGAAGACGCACCCTAATATACTCAAACGGAAACACATTCACCTGGGTTCCTCACATTGTCCGCCACGTAATATTTACATTAATTAAGTCAGTTAAGTACCATACGTGATACACGCTTGGGCGATCATGTCTCGAAAGAGACATGACTGACTGGGCAAAAGATTATCCCACAGTAGGTTGCCATTACTTTTTGCAATAGACTGGTTGCCAGCCAAGGCTATAGAACCCAATCTGTCCTCTTATTTAACTCATAACTGGATGGAAGAGACGGATTAATACATTTCCCAAGGGTATTTGCGCGCAAGTGAATGCGAGGAATTCAACTGGAATTCGAACTCGGCTCCCCGATTTGCCGATATCCATTGCGCTACAACGTTGTTTCGTTGTATCACAGCTCATAAGTATGGTTAGATGGTGATATATCCCGAAAAGGAATACAGTATACATAGGTCAGTGTCATACAGCAGTCAGGCGAATGTCTGAGAGCTTTTTGTATTTACAAGCCATCCCACGCAAGGCCAGATGTGACACATGGTCATTTTATAGTGGGTATTCCCGGCCATATAGCCGGGCCAAAAAATCTCTGTTTATTTTTCCCCAGTCGTGGATCTACCCTTCGGCGGAACCACGACTGGGTTTGTGCTCTCTGCTCGGAAGCAGAGAGCTGACAGTGTCATAGAGCAGTCAGGCGAATGCCTGTGAGCTTTCTGTATTTACTAGCCTTCCCACGCAAGGCCAGATGTGACACATGGTCATTTTATCGTGGGCATTCCCGGCCATATAGCCGGGCCAAAAAAATCTCTGTCTATTTTTCCCCAGTCGTGGATCTACCCTTCGGCGGAACCACGACTGGGTTTGTGCTCTCTGCTCGGAAGCAGAGAGCTGACAGTGTCATAGAGCAGTCAGGCGAATGCCTGAGAGCCTTTTTTGTTGTACGGCTCGTTACCGTCTTTTATAGAGTAGAGCATTCTATTCTCGGGGATGGCAGGATGTTCCATTATAACAGATGGAAACACGACCGAATTGACATCAGTCGGCGATTCTAACTCTTAGCTATGGGAGCTTACATTAATTACTCGTCCGATTTTGTTTGTAGGGGCAATGACATACTAGTTTGTGGTTAGTAAATATACCATACATTTTCCATTGTCTAAGGGTTGTTTTATTTTCATAAAAATCAATGATTTTTTTTAGAATAAGCATGTAAAAATATAAAACAACGAAATCTAATTCTTCCTCAAATTCCAAAAGCTGGATTCCTGTAAAAGCTCTAAACTATCATCTGCAGCGTCATCACTATTGTCAGTCATGTACAATCATGTAAATGATCTTTACTACCATTCAAGTCATAGTGGTAATCATGTTGGTAACTGATACATTCGTCTTGGAAGGCGCACACATTTGAAAAAGATGCGCCTTGTAAGCCTGAAAATACAGCAACTAAAACTTCCCTCTTAGATGGTGTAATATGCTGTTTCGTCGATTACACGAACGCAAGAAACATTCACGGAACTATAGGTGGAGAACTGGGAACTTCAGCATCCAGACATTTTATGCGGAAACTGGGACAGGGGATAACTATTCATAGGCAGATCAGGTAAAGTTAGAGTTTCGCATGATCTCGCTTTTGTCAAACTGTCTGCCTTCGAAGCTCCAGACAGAGAATCGACTAAGGAAAAATAAACAAGCCTGATTGCGCTTATGCCCGAACGTACGTGCTAGAAAATCCCACGTTAAAACCGACCTTATGTCTTCATCCCAGATCAGGTTAAGTCCGCACAAACACTCTGTCTGTTTATACTGTTGATTTTTTTTTAAAGAATATCACCCCAAGCAAGGCGGTAACGCCACTGATGCGCAGGGGGCTACGTAAGAGTAAGAAGATTGGAAAAGAGAAAACCGAAAACCACATCCTAAACAGGGAACAAGGGATGAGCCTCTTCACCTGTTCATGAGTGGAGTGTGAACCGGGCGATAGTTTAGTCTATCTACTCCAATTGAAAAAAAAAAGAGTAAAAGAATGGAAAAGAGTAAAATATTGGAAAAGAGAAAACCGGAAACTACATCCTAAACAGGGAACAAGGGATGAGCCTGTACACCTGTTCAATAGACGTGGGTGGAGTGTGAACCGGGCGATAGTTTAGTCTATCTACTCCAATTGAAAAAAAAAAAGAGTAAAAGAATGGAAAAGAGTAAAAGATTGGAAAAGAGAAAACCGGAAACTACATCATAAACAGGGAACAAGGGATGAGCCTGTACACCTGTTCAATAGACTTGGGTGGAGTGTGAACCGGACGATAGTTTAGTATTTTCCTAGGGTATTTGTGTGTAAGTTAATATAACAAACCTGATTGGAATTGGAACTTGGCTATCCAAGTTCCAATTCATTATCCTTTACATCAATTCCCAAGCAGTTACCAATCTAGGTACTGACCATGTAACAGGGTACTGGCCCTCTTTGAACTTTTAAGTGCATGAAATTGCAGGTGATCTGGTGAGACTACGAAATGGATGATTGTTGACATTCTCAAGAAAGTGGATTGAATAGTTGAGAAGGAAATTAAAAACGAAATGCATTAAAAATTTTCTTTTAATAAAATAAAATGTAGGACAGTTTTTTTGTTTGTTTTTTTTATAATCATATTTTTTTATAATCATATTTTTTTTATAATCATATTTTTTATAATCATATTTTTTTATAATCATATTTTTTTAATAATCATATCACCCTAAGCAAGGCATTCAGTAAATATTGTTTCGATTACTTTCAGGTGAAAGGCAGAATGTGATTTGCACAGTATTTACATTATTTCACTTCTTCTTCTTCTATGTGCCCTGTCCCTTCATGACGTAGGCGATCATGGCCTTCCACTTTTCCCTATCCCTGGTGGCTCTGTGCACGCCTTCTCCTGTTACACCATGCAATCCTCGTTCCATCATCCACCTGATTAGGTCCTTCACAAATGTTATCCGTTTCTTTCCCCTCTCTTTTTACCTCTATGTGGCCTGTTAATATCAGGTTCTTCAAGCCTTGCTTCCTCATATCGTGTCCCAGGAACTTCAGCTGTCTCTTCCAGATGCTCAGTATTAATTTCCTTTTTACTTCTATCATTTCCAAAACCACATCATTGCTCACATGCTCGATCCATGATATTTTTTTAACCACTAGTCGTCTGTTCGACTATTTTTTGTTTTAATCGTATTACCCCGAGCAAGGCGGTAACGCCACTGATGTGCAGGGGGCTACATAATAGTGCAAAGATTGGAAAAGATAAAATAAAGCCGGAAACCACATCCTAAACAGGGAACAAGGGATGAGCCTCTTAACCTGTTCAATAGACATGGGTGGAGTGTGAACCGGGCGATAGATAGATCTATCTACTCCGATTGAAAAAAAAAACAAAAAACAAAGTGAGAAGATTGGAAAAGAGAAAGCCAGAAACCACATCCTAAACAGGAACAAGGGATGAGCCTCTTAACCTGTTCAATAGACAATGGTGGAGTGTGAACCGGGCGATAGATAGATCTATCTACTCCAATTGAATTTTGAAATAAGTGGTGGGGAATGATCTCTGTTTCTTGGTCATATTCTTTACATTGTTTTAATATTTTTTCCTTTCAGATTTAGTGAGTTGTTGCTGTTGTTGTTGGAGGTTAGTACCTCATAAAATTATATGAATTTTTTTATTATTGCCGACGTCTTATGTCAGTATGTTCGTTGTGGTGCATTGGATATCGGCTCAGAACGAGAAATCGAGGAGACAAGTTCGAATTCCAGCTGAATTCATTGCATTCACTTACGCGCAAATACCCTTGGGAAAGGTATTAATCCATCTATTCCTTCCAGTTATGGGTTAAATAACAGGACAGATTGGGTTCTATAGCCTTGGCTGGCAACCAATCTACCGCAGAAAGCAATGGCAACCTACTGCGGGATAATCTTTTGCCCAGTCAGTTATGTCACTTTCGAGACATGATCGCTCAAGCGTGTATCACATATGGCACTTAACTGACTTATATCAGACACGGGAATCATTGAGTGATGTGTTAATGTTAGGGCGCCGCTCCTATTTGACTACAAATGGACTGTTCTCATTGCTATATATAGCAATGGTGGATTCTCTACAGGGGAGTCGTAGAGAGTCACTAGACTGACGACTCTACGACACTGTCAGCTCTCTGCCTTCGGGCGGGGGGTGGAGGGCGCTCTCTGCTTCCGAGCAGAGAGCAGTAACCCAGTCGTGGTTCCGCCGAAGGGTAGAACCACGACTAGGGAAAAATAGACAGACATTTTTTGGCCCGGCTATATGGCCGGGAATACCCACAATAAAATGACCATGTGTCACATCCAGCCTTGCCTGGGAAGGCTAGTAAATACAGTCGTAGAGAGTCACTTGAGAGTCTCTAATGAGTTACTGAAGAGTCAGTGCGAGTCAGTGAAGAGTTAGTTACACTTCCGGTGGCGTCCCGGAAGTAATCACGTATACACACGTCTTACGACGGATTGGACACTTGTATCTTTCTATTGTAAATATTACTAATCACTTCTGTACATACTAACCGTCTTTCCGCGGATTAAAACTTATATTCTGATTCTGTTGTTGAGTTATTCATTTATACTTGGCGACATAACAGTTAATTAAAACAACTCCTTTAGTTGCCTGTCTTTCACAATACGGCCCGTTTTAGACCCACTGAAGTGACAGGGTGTAATCGGTTTCATTTCTTTTTTTTTTTAAGATTAGTTCATTTGCAGTGGTGTGCAGTAATATGACTCTACTTTCGGGGTGTATGATAAAATTTGTTTGACCTTGAAAAATATTGCCTTATACGTGACGGCATCAGATTTTTATCAGGACCAGACACTATTATCTCAGCTGTCGATTAATTGTCCTGCGGCCATTGTCTGTGATGGGCGTTACTCCTAGGAATCGTACAAAAGTTGTAACGCTGCACGAACATGCTGGTAAGCCTTCCGGAGAGATCGCGGATATTGTTTGTGTCAGCCTTTCAACTGTCAGTCGTGTCATCAAGGCAAAGAAACAAACTAGATCCATCTGTTTAAAACGTAAAGGAAAATGAGATCGGAAGAGAAAAACAACACCAAAAGACAACGTATATGCGATCAGGGAATGTGTGAAAGATTTTAGGAAGTCATTATTCTTTTTGTTTCAGTTAATTTGCACAAGGATTTATTTATCTGTCTGTCTGTCTGTCTGTCTGTCTGTCTGTCTGTCTGTCTATCTATCTATCTCAGTCTGTTCATATCATATCTATCTATCTATCTATCTATCTATCTCAGTCTGTTCATATCTATCTATCTATCTCAGTCTGTCATCTATCTATCTATCTATCTATCTATCTATCTATCTATCTATCTCAGTCTGTTCATATCTATCTATCTATCTATCTATCTATCTATCTATCTATCTCAGTCTGTTCATATCTATCTATCTATCTATCTATCTATCTATCTATCTATCTATCTCAGTCTGTTCATATCTATATCTATCTATCTATCTATCTATCTATCTATCTATCTATCTCAGTCTGTTCATATCTATCTATCTATCTCAGTCTGTTCATATCTATCTATCATATCTATCTATCTATCTATCTATCTATCTATCTATCTATCTCAGTCTGTTCATATCTATCTATCTATATATCTATCTATCTATCTATCTCAGTCTGTTCATATCTATCTATCTATCTATCTATCTATCTATCTATCTATCTATCTATCTATCTTGTGGATTCCGGGTGAGGAACCGCACAAAGTAATGAACAACAAAATAGATATTGAGATAGAAAAATAAGTTATATTAAACGTAATATACAAACTTGAACGCAGGTTATATCCAGGAATATTATTAGTAAGAAATAAAATATATACACGTCTTGAAGTGAAGTCGTTGGAAATAGTATATTCGTGTATCTTATTCTAGCTGAGTGGAGCTCAGAGCTATCCTGACTTCTAACGCGGCAATCTCTGGGTAACTTCGGTATCTCTCGGTAACTTACGTATCAGTTCCGGTACTCTCCGATAACTCTAACGGATCTCTCTATAACTCTATGGCAGCTGACGTTCCGCACTATGGCAGGAGTATATGTATACTCCAGTCGAGTCCATTATCATATATATAAAGGGGAGATCCCACAACACTATATATATATATATATATATATCTCAGTCCAAAACGTAAAGTGCAGTCGGAAGAGATAAACATCACCAAGAGACGACGTATACGTGATCAGGGAAAGAGTGAAAGATCTTAGAAAGACATTATTCGTTTTAATTAATTTGCACAAGAATGTTCCTCGACTTTTCTACTGTTTTCTTTTTTTTTTTCTTTGATCTTGATGCGTTTCCAATTTTTTAACAACTAGAGTAATTAGAATGGATTTTCTATGCTTGACTTTTAATTGTGGCCGTTTTTATAACTACAACTAACAGTATAGCCCGGCGTTGTTCGTGTGCAATGAAAGCTTTAAAACTAATCTATGGTCCAGGAGCTCAGACTCAGCCTAAAAAATATTTGAAATAATAAAATAATTGAGACAATTTACCAATTGCACCTAATATATATATATATATATATATATATATATATATATATATATATATATACTAGCAGTATTGCCCGGCTTTGCTCGGGTGTAATAAAAGCTTTAAAACTAATCCATGGTCTCGGAGCTCAGACTCTTTGAACGTTGGCACGAAAGACTAAAAAGCAATAGTTGTTTCCAGTTAAAGCGAAACCGTAGACTGAAAGAAAAATGAATGGATGTAAGTCAAATTTTGATTTCCTAGTATCGGTATCAAATAAGTTTTTTTTTTTGTAAACTGAATTTTGAAGGCTAAATAAGTCCTCTGAGTAAATGTTATCATGGCTGAGTGTAAGAACTAAAATTATACCTACTTAGAGCCAAAACTGAAGCAAAAACTAAAATAAAAGGGCTGAAAAAAAATAGACATACAGTCAGATAAACAGACACACACACACAAACATCTTGCCTTTTATATATATATATCGACTTTCTGCACTTTTGTAATAACTGCAACCTTTAAACTTCTGAATATCGTTTCTTATGTCTTTGTCTATGAGTGTATCAAATTTGATTAAAATTGGACCACTCTTTCTATAACCAGATTTTTTCGATTATCGATTTTCGATATTTATCGGGTGTACCTCGACACAAAACTTAGTTAAGAACACTCGCAGACGCTTATAGTACAACTGTATAAATCTTCAAGAAAATCGGTTCTGCCGTTTTGGAGTCTAGAGGTAACGGACACACACACACACACAGACACACACACATACACACTGAGAAAGTTCCATTTATAAATAAGTTTAGATAAAATTTAAAAAATAAATTTTTATGTCAAGAGATAATAATAATAATAATAATAATAATAATAATAATAATCTCATATTCATTTTATGAAAGGATCAGATAAAAAGTAATGTAGAATTAGGAATCTTGAAAGTTTAACACTTAATTCAGATCCCCACTTTTTATATCTGACTTACCTCCCCCACTTTTTATATCAGACTTACCTCCCCACTTTTTATATCTGACTTACCTCCCCACTTTTTATATCTGACTTACCTCCTCCCCACTTTTTATATCTGACTTACCTCCCCACTTTTGACATCTGACTTACCTCCCCACTTTTTATATCTGACTTACCTCCCCACTTCTTTTATATCTGACTTACCTCCCCACTTTTTATATCTGACTTACCTCCCCACTTTTGACATCTGACTTACCTCCCCACTTTTTTATATCTGACTTACCTCCCCACTTTTTATATCTGACTTACCTCCCACTTTTGACATCTGACTTACCTCCCCACTTTGACATCTGACTTACCTCCCCACTTCTTATATCTGACTCCCATTCTTTATATCTGACTTACCTCCCACTTTTTATATCTGACTTACCTCCCCACTTTTATATCTGACTTACCTCCCCACTTTTGACATCTGACTTACTCCCCACTTTTGACATCTGACTTACCTCCCCACTTTTTATATCTGACTTACCTCCCCACTTTTTATATCTGACTTACCTCCCCACTTTTTATATCTGACTTACCTCCACTTTTGACATCTGACTTACCTCCCCACTTTTGACATCTGACTTACCTCCCACTTTTTATATCTGACTTACCTCCCCACTTCTTTGACATCTGACTCTACCTCCCCACTTTGACATCTAATTCTAGCTCACCACCTTTTATGTTCATATCGCCCTGCTTAAAAAGAGAATTTTACTGTCAAGAGAAAGTAACAAAAAATGCTGTTTCGGAATAATCGAGATGCGGCATTGTCATTATGCACTAACTAGCAGTATAGCCCGGCGTTGCTCGGGTGTAATGAAAGCTTTTATATATATTATCGATTTTCTGCACTATTGTAAGAACTGCAACCTTGAAACTTCTGAATATCGTTTCTTATGTCTTTGTCTATGAGTGTATGAAATTTGATTAAAATCGGACCACTCCTTCTATAACCCGATTTTTCGATTATCGATTTTCGATATTTATCGGGGGTACCTCGACACAAAACCTAGCTAAGAACACTCGCAGACGCTTATAGTATAACTGTGTTAATTTTCAAGAATATTGGTTCAGCCGTTTCGGAGTCTCGAGGTAACGGACACACACACACACACACACACACACACACACACACACACAAACAAACAAAGTTTCATTTATAAATAAGTTTAGATTTAGATTAGATTAGATATACAAAGAAAGACTAACTGCTGCGTGATATCTAATGGCACAGCCAGCGAAATAAAAAAAATCTACTTCATCGTGTAAATAGACAAACTACAAGAGGATTATCAACTTCGACAGTCACCTCAAGAAGGCCGGAAAGTTCAATGACCAAAACGATGTAACTATGATAAGGACACTAATGCGAGTATGCCATTGTATTCTAAAAATGCCCTGATTTTGTCAAAAGATTATAAGCATCCCCAAGAGTTACTGTATAACAATGAATAGAAAACAAAAGTATATTTAAAAGCTCTCATTTAAAACCCTTATAAGAGGAGGAAGCCTCGGCTTAGACTAATAGTTAAGATGCTAATCTGGTTCCCCGTTACAACAACCCTCAAGAAAACTTAGAACTTGATATTTTTTTAATTTTTTTTTACAATGATCTTCACCCTCCACAAGGCCTGAGGGCTACTCGATGTAGAGTGTTACAGTGTTAAAGGTACAGTTTATGCTATGTGCAGAAGATAACGGTTAATCCTTGATTTGCACTGGTTAAGATAATAGGAATCGGAGAAGCAACCTCTTGGCTGTCAGTTTCAAAAGGCAGTGGTTCGTGGATAGAAACTGCACGAGTGGAACTTACATATCACCGTGACTTATCGAAGGGAATGAGGGTGGTACGCTACAATGTGGGTGGGGCATTGTAGTCGTGGACAACTGGTGGAATTAAAGAGTGTAGTTCATCTGAAACTCTCCTTGGAAGTAGCGATAAAACAGCGAGGGACTTGCGGTATTTCGTCTATGAGGAAAGGAGATGTAAGCTGGAAAATAATTCATCACCGACAAGGACGCAGCTCCTGTACATAAAGTAGTCAAATTATTAAGAATACACCTTTAAGTGCCGAATCTAGGTGCGACGTCAGTGTTGTTGCTCCTATGTCACTAGAAGTTTCGGGTCTAAATAAACAACAGACTTCTTCGATAGGCGACCCGACCGAATATGATCAGGCCCGCACCCAGACTAAAAATTTGCTACTAGCTTTAGGACGTGCATGATATAAGTTCCCCTGGAAAACAGCAACCAATCAAGACTTCACTTGGGCTATTGGATGTTTTAGATCGGGTATGTTCGGTTGTACTAAACTTCTTACATTCAAGACAGGGTATGTTTGGAGGAAGAGAAGAAAACAAACCAATATATATATATATATATATATATATATTAATAAAATGTTTTATCATATTGGCTCGTCTTACGACTTTTCTTTCTCTTCTTCCCCTTTTAACTTCTTTCTCATATCCTAATTATTTGGTCTTTCTCTTTTATATTTTTATTCTTACTTTTTTATTTAAGAACTAAGCCAGTTCATCTTTATAAAATATCCTTTAAATGAACTAGATTAAATTATTTAAACTAATGATTTATTTTATTTTATTTTATTTTATTTTATTTTATTTTATATATTTATTTTTTGTCAGACCATGCAGAGGAAAATATTATGGTATAATCCAACATGGAAGATGAAATGATGAAATTCATTGGCAAAAGATGAAGATTAACTCATGCCAATGAATCTTGGTGAAACTGTGAAGGCCGATCAACTAGCGAAATTTTTCTCCCATCATCCGCCATCTTGAATTTCTTTATTGCGAATTTACTGTCAATTTAGTAACACTCACCTCCTTGGGAAGCTCGACATATTCTTTTTACGCCTTGTTGAGTTTATTAACAATTGCTCCAAATTGATATTGAACTCATTTGTCTTCTCCATGATGGGAAAAGTTCCAAACAATTGTTGTAGGAATAAAAGAATACTTTGAAGACGAGGCTTTATTTCCTGTTGTCAATTGTTTTGATCAAGTTGAACAGCGTTAAATGATTATAAGAAGATGGAAAATAAATCTTCCCAATTTATAAAGATTTATATGAGCAGAAACAAAGCTCTAATAATATCGGTATATAGCTGCTTCAATAATAAACCTATTTGCTTCATATATTGTTCATATCATTGCCGGTGTCGCGTTTTAGTTTAGGCGCCATTTCGACTCGGTAACGTAAATGAAATAAACTCACTGGAAACAGCATTCAATTTTCTTAATATCCTACAAATACTCCATTGCCTCCATTCCTTATTTACTCTGGTTTCCTCTTTTTAGCAATGCGGGGAGCCGAGTTCGAATTCCAGTTGAATTCCTTGCATTCAATTACGCACAATTTTTTTTTTAAATCATATCACCCCGAGCAAGGCGGTAACGCCACTGATGTGCAGGGGACTACGTAAGAGTGAAAAGATTGGAAAAGAGAAAGCCGGAAACCACATCCTAAACAGGAAACAAGGGATGAGCCTCTTCACCTGTTCAATAGACGTGGGTGGAGTGTGAACGAGGCGATAGTTTAGTCTATCTACTCCAATTTTGATGAAAAATTTATTTTTTTTATTTTTTTTTATTTTAGAAAAATGAAGATATCTTCTAGTTTTGTATTCAAAAATGTATTGCTGGTAATAATGTTTTTTTCTTCAAAAATGTATTGCTGGTAATAATGTTTTTTCTTCAAAAATGTGTTATGGTAATAATTTTTTCCTTCTGAAAAGTATTGTTGGAAATATTTTTCTTTCAAAAATGTATATATTTCTATAAAAGTCTATTTTTATACTTTCACGGCGTTTTGGGGTTAACTATTTGCCCATAGCTGGGACCCTAACATGTGATACCACTCCGGGTCAGAGTCAGAGTCGACCTGGGAACAACAGCAATTAAGAGGTGGTTCCATACTCCTCACAAACTCCCAATCAGAGTCCTTGGAAAAGGTATTAAACCGTCTCTTCCATCAAGTTGTAGGTAAAATAATAGGACAGATTGGGTTCTATAGCTTTGGCTGGCAACCAGTCTACCGCAGAAATCAAAGGCAACCCACTGCGAGATAATCTTCTGCCCAGTCAGTCATGTCTCTTTCGAGACATGATCGGCCAAACGGGTATCACGTATGGCACGTAATTGACTGGACTGTTATGGTCACAAGAGAATTTACTAAATTTCAATAAGCAAACACCTCATGCTACCATAACAATGGAATATCTCATTTCTAAGTAAGAGTTTTTAATATTTGCTATTTTAAATTTTTTTTTCTTTTTTTTTTTTGTTTGATTTCATGAATTAAAATGCATTTTTTAAACCGAACGAATGCTTTCTATCAAACGAACTTATGACTATTTTTATGGTGCGTTCTTTTTAGATATCGTTACGCAACTGCATCAATAAAATATATACTTGTTTTATATATGGCGTGTATAATTACCCTATATTGCAGTCTGGCCTATGAAGTTAAAACGAAAAAAATTTTTAAATGAAATATTCAGTTTGTTGCTATCGTATAAATACTTACTCTATGAAAAGCTTGAGATACATAAGAAAAAACGTAGATAGATAGATAGATAGATAGATAGATAGATAGATAGATAGATAGATATGAAGAGGCCGAGACATATAGATAGATAGATATATATGAAGAGGCCGAGACATATAGATAGATAGATAGATAGATAGATAGATAGATAGATAGATATGAACAGACTGAGATAGATAGATAGATAGATAGATAGATAGATAGATATGAACAGACTGAGATAGATAGATAGATAGATAGATAGATAGATAGATAGATAGATAGATAGATAGATATGAACAGACTGAGATAGATAGATAGATAGATAGATAGATAGATAGATAGATAGATAGATATGAACAGACTGAAATAGATAGATAGATAGATAGATAGATAGATAGATATGAACAGACTTAGACAGATAGATAGATAGATAGATAGATAGATAGATAGATAGATAGATATGAACAGACTTAGATAGATAGATAGATAGATAGATAGATAGATAGATAGATAGATAGATAGATATGAACAGACTGAGATAGATAGATAGATAGATATGAACAGACTGAAATAGATAGATAGATAGATATGAACAGACTGAAATAGATAGATAGATAGATAGATAGATAGATAGATAGATAGATAGATAGATATGAACAGACTGAAATAGATAGATAGATAGATAGATAGATAGATAGATAGATATGAACAGACTGAAATAGATAGATAGATAGATAGATATGAACAGACTGAAATAGATAGATAGATAGATAGATAGATATGAACAGACTGAGATAGATAGATAGATAGATAGATAGATAGATAAATAGATAGATAGATAGATAGATAGATAGATAGATAGATAGATAGATAGATAGATAGATAGATAGATAGATTAACTCTCTAGCCACTTTAATAGATTTACTGGTATAAATCCAAACATATCACCGATTGTGGAAATAGACGTGTGGATATGAATGGGCATAGATAGACTGAGAGATGAACCACTCACTCACATTTCTTAATGCTTTATTATTTTCTTTCCCTTTTGCCTGTCTCTCTTTGTCTTTCTTTCTGTTTCTTTCTTCCTCCCCCTCACTCCTCTAACCAACGAACTCACACAAAGACGAGTCACATTTCTGACGGCAAATTTGACGCCAGATGTCGTTGTTCATAGGTTATGGCGGGAAAGGACTCGAAAATTGAAAAAAAGAACGGAGGCAAATATTCAAAGCTGTGTCCCATCGATACGAATAGAAAAAGTCAAGTTTATTCATTTGTTACTTTTAATCGGAATTCGGTTGAATCTTACTCCCTTTGACCTGGAGCTACAAGAAAGTGAAAGACGTTTTAAAAGGACCAAGGAGTAGAGGGAGAAATCCCTCACGTTGTCTCTGCCCCTCGAAACCTTGTGATTCATCAGCTGCTATAGACGCCATTCATACTGAAGTTCTCAATGAAGGATATAGAAATGAAACTTTTGACGAACTAGACCCGCTAAACATTACAAATCTCACGCATACGTATCAGTCAGTCAGTTAAGTGCCATAGGTGATACACGCTTGGGCGATCATGTCTCGAAAGAGACATGACTGACTGGGCAGAAGATTATCCCGCAGTAGTTTGCCATTGCTTTCTGCAGTAGACTGGTTGCCGACCAAGGCTATAGAACCCAATCTGTCCTGTTATTTGACTCATAGCTAGAAAGGGAAGATATGTATTATATTATTATATAGTAATAAGTGGGGGGTCAGTTTATTACTTGATAACAATATAAAACTGATCCCCAACTTTATGCCAAGTAGAGGCCTTAATCGTATGTTCAACTATTATATTCAGTCAGTCAGTTAAGTGCCATAGGTGATACACGCTTGGGCGATCATGTCTCGAAAGAGACATGACTGACTGGGCAGAAGATTATCCCGCAGTAGTTTGCCATTGCTTTCTGCAGTAGACTGGTTGCCGACCAAGGCTATAGAACCCAATCTGTCCTGTTATTTGACTCATAGCTAGAAAGGGAAGATATGTATTATATTATTATATAGTAATAAGTGGGGGGTCAGTTTATTACTTGATAACAATATAAAACTGATCCCCAACTTTATGCCAAGTAGAGGCCTTAATCGTATGTTCAACTATTATATTCAGTCAGTCAGTTAAGTGCCATAGGTGATACACGCTTGGGCGATCATGTCTCGAAAGAGACATGACTGACTGGGCAGAAGATTATCCCGCAGTAGTTTGCCATTGCTTTTTGCGGTAGACTGGTTGGCAGCCAAGGCTATAGAACCCAATCGGTTCTGGTACTTAACCCATAACTGGAAGAAAGAGACGGATTAATACCTTTCCCAAGGGTATTTGCGCGTAAGTGAATGCAATGGATTCAACTGGAATTCGAACTTGGCTCCCCGGATTCTCGTTCCGAGCCAATATCCACTGTACCACAACGCACATCCCGCATACGTATAAATATACTAATTACTAAGGAATGAGTAGATACTATTTTCGATATTATTTCCCACCAAACTTGTTCTGTGGTGACTTATGTATAAACAAAACCTTGCATTATTTCAGTTAAATTCTAAAGAGTGTGATTTGATGAGCGATCGAGGTGCCGAGTTCGAATTCCAGTTGAATTCCAGGCATTCACTTACGCACAACTACCCTTGGGAAAGCTATTAATCCGTCTCTTTCTTCCAGTTACGGGTGAAATAACAGGAGAGAGTGGGTTCTGTAGCCTTGGCTGGCAATCAGACTACCGCAGAAAGTAATGGCAACCTACTGTGGGATAATCTTCTGCCCAGTCAGTCTTTCGAGACATGATCGCCCAAAGTGTGTATCAAATATGACACTTAGCTGACTGACTGAATATAATAGTTGAAAACATGATTAAGGCTTCTATTGGGCCTAAAGTGGGTGATCAGTTTTATATTCTGATGAAGTAATAAACTGATCCCTAATTACTACTTAATAATATAATACATCTCTTCTCCCTCTAGCTATGAGTCAAATAACACGCCAGATTCGGTTCTATAGCCTTGGTTGTCAGTCATTCAGTTAAGTGCCATATTTGATGCACGTTTTGGGCGATCATGTTTCGAAAAAGACATGACTGACTGGGCAGAAGATTATCCCGTAGTAGGTAACCATTGCTTTTTGCAGTAGACTGGTTGCTAGGCAATGATATAGAACCCAATATGTCCTATTATTTAACCCATAACTGGAGGGAAGAGACGTACTATTACCTTTCTCAATGGTATTTGTGCGTAAGTAAATGCAAGGAATTCAAATGGAATTCGAACTCGGCTCCCTGATTTCTCGTTCCTACTTGATATCCACTGCACCACAACCCACGAAAATCGAGTACGGTTGCCATATATGTTCATGACCTGCCATGTCCCCACCTTTCACTCTCGTTAGAATCCAAAAGCCTCCTTCTTGTCCTTGTGGGTGACAAATTATTTTCCACTTTGCAGCCAGTTTCTCACAGGCGAAACATCACAAACCTCCCGCTGCTCTGTCGACCTTTTTATTAAAAGTCTACAGGTGAACTGCATTACTTAGCTCCCGCCAGTTCTAATCTTCATAAGACCCACCATGCTTCGCACATTGCAGTGAACCACCTTCATTCCCTTCGTCTAACATTTGTGAGATGCAAGTTCCACACAAACAGATTCTTCCCACGAAACAATGCTTTGTGTAAAAGAGGTTACTTTTCAAATCACTACAATATTGGCCCGTTCAAGTTTAAGTGCAACTGTTTTCTACTCATATCCCCATAAACCCTACTCTAACTCGGGTGGCTCTTGGGCGAGGATAGGAGGAATATAACTTTAAAAACCTCGTTATAAAATAATAATAGTGAAAATGTTACATGTCCAAAGTGACAATTATAAGATGGAGTCAAACAAATAACAAAATATTAATAGTGAAAATGCTTCATCTAAAAAGCAGCAATATTAAGATCAAGAAAAACTATTAATAAAACAATAATAGTGAAAATGCTTTTTCTAAAAAGCTGCAATAATGGAGAAAAACTATTAATAAAACAATAGTTGTGAAAATGATTCATCTAAAAACCAGCAATAAAAATCAAGAAAAACTATTAATACAACCATAATAGTGAAAATGCTTCTTCTAAAAAGCTGCAATATTAAGATCAAGAAAAACTATTAATAAAACAATAATAGTGAAAGTGCTTCTTCTAGAAAGTTGCAATACTAAGATGGAGAAAAAGTATTAATAAAACAATAATAGTGAAAATGATTCATCTAAAAACAGCAAAATGAAAACCAAGAAAAACTATTAATAAAACCATAATAGTGAACATGCTTCTTCTAAAAAGCAGCAATATGAAAATCAAGAAAAATTATTAATAAAACAATAATAGTGAAAATGCTTCATCTAAAAAGCAGCAATATTAAGATGGAGAAAAACTATTAATAAAACAAAAATAGTGAAAACGCTTCTTCTAAAAAGCTACAATATTAAGAAAGAGAAAAACTATTAATAAAACAATCATAGTGAAAATGCTTCATCTAAAAAGCAGCAATATTAAGAAAGAGAAAAACTATTAATAAAACAATCATAGTGAAAATGCTTCATCTAAAAAGCAGCAATATTAAGATGGAGAAAAACTATTAATAAAACAAAAATAGTGAAAACGCTTCTTCTAAAAAGCTACAATATTAAGAAAGAGAAAAACTATTAATAAAACAATCATAGTGAAAATGCTTAATCTAAAAAGCATCAATATTAAAATGGAGAAAAACTATTAATGAAACAATAATAGTGAAAATGCTTCATCTAAAAAGCAGCAATAATAAGATGAAGAAAAACTATTAATAAAACAATAAAATGAAAATGCTTCATCAAAAAGCAGCAATATTAAGAAAGAGAAAAACTATAAATAAAACAATAATAGTGAAAATTGTTCATCTTAATGCAGTAATAAAATAATGATAGTTAAAATGTTTCATTTAAAATCTAAAAGACAGCAATATAAAGATGGAGAAAAGCTATTAATAAAACAATAATAGTGAAAATGCTTCATCTAAAAAGCAGCAATATCAAGATGGAAAAAAGTATTAATAAAACAATAATAGTGAAAATATTTCATCTTAAAAGCAGCAATAATAAGATGAAGAAAAACTGTTAACAAAACAATAATGGTTGAAATGTTTCATCTTAAAAGTAGCAATATCAAGATGGAGAAAAACTATTAATAAAACAATAATAATGAAAATGCTTCAGCTAAAAATCAGCAATATTAAGATAGAGAAAAACTATAAATAAAACAATAATAGTGAAAATTGTTCATCTTAATGCAGTAATAAAATAATGATAGTTAAAATGTTTCATTTAAAACTTATCAAAAATAATGCTGATTTCATCTTCAAATTTCCTGAATGCTAGACTCGAACTCAAAGCGCTCCCTTTTGCGTCAACCACGTACGAATAAAAACCCGCACATATATACAATCATACGATTGCCGCTAATGTAGTGGTTGGGGCGTCACATGCACTGCACCCGTAGTAGCAGACCATGTTTGTGTCTAGGGTAAGACAGCTTGAAAATGTCCATTCCTGTCAGCCTGAACGGAAGCAGTAAAAAATGGGTTGCTTTAAATGTATTTCTCTTACTCGAGTCTGATGTGAATTCACGCACACATTTTTTTGTTGGCGAGGGGGAAAGGGCTTAAATTGAGATACGCCTGGACACACGACCTGTTCATTATCGTACTCACTTACACAATCATCTAAATGCACTCGACTGTATCCGCGAATCCATGCGTTGTATTGAATCAATAATTTCAGTTACGCACGCAAAATCTCATTCAATAAAACTACCATACGTCAATGTACTATTACAGTTATGAGTGCGCACACTCGCTGACCTACTTGGTGACGGAGAGTACTGAGTACTTTTGGCTGACGTTGGTGGTCGGAGTTCAAAACACGATGTGAAAAAAAAAAAAAGAAAGTTTTCAAATCCTGATTCTTCTAAACAAATAAGTCTGTATGTCAACTTGAACGTTTGACGCTTTCGACTCCATCGTGTTCTAATTTTGTTTGAACCTCTGTCAGTAAGTTAGTGCTTTCTTTACACCGAAAGACGGAAGAAAAGTTTTGATTGCACCGAAAGACGGAAGAAAAGTTTTGATTGCACCGAAAGACGGAAGAAAAGTTTTGATTGCACCGAAAGACGGAAGAAAAATATATCAGAGATGTTTCGTGGTTTTTATTGTGAATAAACGTACTTCATGATAAGAAAGCGAAAGAATAAAAGAAGCAAGGAAGGGAGAACGATAAGTCAGAGGAGGCGATAATGCCCTCATTAATTTAGTGTCTGCTTCAGCGAAATAGAAAACCTTGTTAATTAGGAATCTTTTCATTTGTCACCTCTTACTTATTTAAATAATGACCCGCATTCCTACTTATGACGAATGCAATATTTTTTTAAAGTTCTTATGGTTAACTAGCAGTATAGCCCGGCGTTGCTTGGGTGTAATGAAAGCTTTAAAACTAATCCAAGACTAAAAAGCAATAGTTGTTTCCAGTTAAAGCGAAACCTAGACTGAAAGAAAAATGAATGGATGTAAGTCAAATTTTGATTTGTTGGTATCCATATCAAATAAGTGTTTTTCGTCGTAAACTGAATTTTGAAGGCTAAATATGTCCTCTGAGTAAATGGTATCATGGCTGAGACTAAGAACTACAATTATACCTACTTAGAGCAAAACCCGAAGCAAAAACTAAAATAAAAGGGCTGAAAAAATACAGATATACAGGCAGATAAGTAAACACACACACAAACATCTTACCTTGTATATATATATATATATATATATATTATCGATTTCCTGCACTATTGTAAGAACTGCAACCTTAAAACTTCTGAATATCGTTTCTTATGTCTTTGTCTATGAGTGTATCAAATTTGATTAAAATCGGACCACTTCTTCTATAACCCTATTTTTTCGATTATCGATTTTCGATATTTATCGGGGGTACCTTGACACAAAACCTAGCTAAGAACACTCGCAGACGCTTATAGTTCAATTGTGCAAATTTTCAAGAAATCGGTTTAGCTGCTTCGGAGTCTATAGGTAACACACACACACACACACACACACACACACACACACACACACACACACACACACACACAAACACACACACACACATACAGACAGACACACACACACACAGTTCTATTTATAAATAAGTTTAGATAGATGATGCAATGGGGGACACAAGGCTAATTTATGATTGTAAGAAGTTTATTCAATAATTAATTTAAGAATTATGATTCATCATAAAACACAGATATAAAATCGTGGAATTTTCAGGGTACTACCGGTCATAATAGAGTGCTCGCCTACAGTGCGGAAGGTTGCGAGTTCGATCCCCAGCCAGGTCATGCCAAAGACTTTAAAAATGGTACTCGACGCTTATTTGCTAAGCACTCAGCAACAAAGGGAAGGATTGAGGGTAAGTGGATAAATTCAGGGATAGGGAGTCGCGCTTAACCCTACCACAAGGTAGCAGCAAAAGACAAGGGAGCAGCCTTCAGGCCGCCCTCGGATCTACCAACTTACTTACCTACAACGGTACATTAATTAAGAAAATAGGCATTTTTTTGTTGTTGTTTGCTATATTTTTAAAGTTAGCTAGCTAATATTTTATGAACCAATTTCATAATATGCACCTGATGATTGCATAGAGCATGAAACTCCGAGTTGTGTTATAGATGTAAAATAATAATAATAATGGCCATTAATAGCCTTGCAATCCCAGTTGTCTAATATAGCTTTAACATCTTAAACTGGACTCTAAACGACATCAGGCGAATGGATGCTAAAACAAGAAAGCTTCTTTCTAAGCATAAGATGCAGCATCCAAAGGCTGAAGTAGACCGTCTATACATACCCCGTAAAGAAGGTGGAAGAGGTCTTATTCAGCTGGAATTGTCATACAAGACAACAACTATTGGCTTACTAACATACATAGAAACAACAAAGGATTGGATGTTACAATTAGTAAGGCAACATGAAGAAAGAAAGAAAAAATATTCAATAATAAAAGAAGGCAGTAAATTCAAACAAGATTTACAGTTAGTAGATTCTGTAGAAAAGCAAAACAGTAGCCAAGAACCAACTATTGCGGCAAAAAATATGAAAATGAAAGCCAAAGATAAAGCTCTTGAAAAGATGAAACAGCGCTGGCAAGACAAACCTCTGCATGGCCAATATCCAGTACGTGCCAATAAATCCAATGTTGATAAAGTTAATACTCATCGATGGTTACGTGCATCTGGATTAAAGTCTGAAACTGAAGGATTTATACTTGCAGCACAAGACCAAAGTCTTTTCACGAGAAACTTTCAGGCAAATATTATGCATAATAATATGAATCCAAAATGCAGGTTTTGTGATAAAAACCAAGAAACAATAGACCACCTAATCTCAGGCTGTTCTGTGCTTGCCCCAAACGAATATAAAAATCGCCACGATAGAGTTGGGCAATATTTACATTGGACAATGTGCAAACATTATGGAAAAGCTGTAAACAAACACTGGTATGAACATCATCCAGCACCGGTTACAGAAATAGAAGATGTAACCATTCTATGGGATTACACCATCTACACAGACAGAAAAATTGAAGCAAACAGGCCAGACATTATTGTTAAAAACCAGAAGGAGAAAACTTGTCTATTAATTGATATGGCTTGTCCAGCAGATTGTAACATAGCAATCAAGGAATTTGAAAAACTGTCAAAATATAAAGACCTGGAAATTGAAATAGAAAAAATGTGGAAATTGAAAACAAGAGTTGTGCCAGTGATAGTAGGTGCACTTGGAATGATAAAAAATGGAACAAAACAACACATTGAAAGAATTCCTGGAAACCCCAGCTTAAGAGATATACAAAAAATTGTCTTATTAAGTACAGCCCACACACTAAGGAAAACTTTATCTATGTAATGCTGAGGATGATAGGGAAGATAGAAAAACATGAAATGGAGCCATAACAACACGCCACTACCTGCCTTAGGTCTCCCCGCAGACTTGGTTGGTAGTGAGACCAAAGCAGAAATCGAAATATGATGAAAAATGACATAATAATAATAATGTATCCGCTGTACCTAAGGGGAACACATTTACCCTACAATTAAATCATCGTGAAAGTTCCTCATTTTACCAACTCAGCAAAGATTAAACTTTTGGTGTCTTCGGTTTCATGAGGACTTGGATTTTAGTAGTATACATTTTTTTAATCATTCCACACCCTGTAAGGCAGTAAAGCCACTAAGACTCATGGGGGTTATCGAGTGTTAAAGAAAAAGGAAAATGATTAAAATCATTAAGGAGCAAGAACAACGGAAGATAAATCAAGAAGACGGAAGATAACAATTGACATTACATTTAAACTTTTAAAGATCAAAGTTGGCTGGAAAGCAAGGAGACTGAAAGGAGCTCCACAGTTGGAAGTGCGAGAAAAGAAACTGTTAGCATAACTCACGGTTACATTTAGCCAATTGAACTGTAAATTTATGAGACCTCACCGCCAATCTAGTACTGCGTTTTGATTCATCAAGTTTAGCTACTATAGCGGACAGTAATCATGAAAGTATTTATACAAAAGACACAGAGAAGCAACCTCATGGCGGTGGAAAAGTGACTGAAACCGAGGCACCAGATCAAGACCGATAATATTGCCGATTCTCTTTTTGGATTTTATCAAGGAACTCTAAATACATAGCAGGAGCACTGGAGCATATGTGGCATATTCAAAACATGGACGAATTGTAGACTTATAAATACGTTAGATAGATTCCGGAAAGAAAAATGACCTAGCACGACACAGTGAAACAATTTTCTCAGCAGCTGACCTAGCAATCGATTCAATATAATCTTTACATTTCATGTCAGTCAAGAATATATGCCCGAGTAGTAGACGCAACGAATCACTCCCACGGAGATTAGCATCAGCCATGCTTATGTGAGGCTGGAAGAGGTCTTTCAAATGATTAATAGAGAGAATTTTCGTTTTAGAGACGTTAAATTTAACAAGCCGTTCTTTGCCCCTAATAACAACGGACTGTTTGTCATTTTTTAGATCAATTGACAATTTGACCTCATCGAATTGATCAGGCTTAATATTGATAAATGTTTGGCGTCATGATAAAGTCAATAAGGAGGTTCAATTAGGCGTAAGTAATGGTGTTAGATGATCCATGATTCGATATCATAAAAGAAAGGGCGCATCACACGCGTTAGCTAGATAGGGGAATAACACTAAAGAGGCTTCCTTAAAAAAATAATCTTCACCTTGCTAGTGGATAAGACAAACTGCTGGGAAGAAAACATTTTCTTTTTTTTGGCTTCCCTGTATTTTTTTTTCTTTTACTGCAGTGCCAATTTTGAGATAAAGCCATAAAATCTGAAATTAAAATTCATCCGCTTCCTCCTTCTCAGAATGTCTCTCATCAGTAACCAGCAGACATTCTACAGACACGGAATGCCTTTCGAGGTCAGTGAAGCCATACTGAACAATAATTAAAGAGGTTCAGTATTTTTGGTCCGATGCCAAACGTTTCGCTTCCAGCAGATTTTGACTCACCACTAAGCAAACATAAAACCTGCAAAAAATCTCGGATCAATTTGAGAAAAGTCGAAAAGCATATCGGTGCGGAAGTAACGAGTTTATAGATGCAAATACATATCTAAACTTATTTATAAATGGAACTTTGTCTGTGTGTGTGTGTGTGTGTGTGTGTGTGTGTGTGTGTGTGTGTGTGTCCGTTACCTATAGACTCCGAAACGGCTGAACCGATTTTTTGAAAATTTACACAGTTGTACTATAAGCGTCTGCAAGTGTTCTTAGCTAGGTTTTGTGTCGAGGTAGCTCCCAAAAATATTGAAAATCCATAATCGAAAAAATTGGGTTATAGAAGGAGTGGTCCGATTTTAATCAAATTTCATATACTCATAAACAAAGACATAAGAAACGATATTCAGAAGTTTCACGATTGCAGTTCTTACAATAGTGCAGAAAATCGATAATATATATATATATATATATATATATATATATAAAAGGCAAGATGTTTGTCTGTGTATGTTTATCTGCCTGTATGTCTGTATTTTTTCAGCCCTTTTATTTTATTTTTTCTTCGGGTTTGGTTCGAAGTAGGTATAATTGTAGTTCTTAGTCTCAGCCATGATACCATTTACTCAGAGGACTTATTTAGCCTTCAAAATTCAGTTTACCACGAAAAAACTTATTTGATATCGATACCAGGAAATCAAAATTTGACTTACATCCATTCATTTTTCTTTCAGTCTAGGTTTCGCTTTGACTGGAAACAACTATTGCTTTTTAGTCTTTCGTGTCAACGTCCAAAGAGTCTGAGCTCCAGGACCATGGATTAGTTTTAAAGCTTTCAATACCCCCGAGCAACGCTGGGCTATACTGCTAGTATAATATATATCCAAAACTAGGTGGACAGTAGTTAGAATCGGTTTGTGTATCGGTTGTATTTCAGACAAGATGGGGCTCCTTCGCATTGTTAGTGAGTGTCTTGATGACACATTTTCTTAGAAAAGGATTGGCTGAAGAGGTCCAATTAATTAGCCAGCACGCTCACCTGACTTGACCCCAGTACATTTCTTTTTTTGGTGAGTACTCAAGCAGAAAGTTTAGAGTCTAAAACCAAGAAGTGTTGATGGTTTAAATAATTGCATAAGAGATGCATTTCAAAACAATTAATACACAAAGAGACTTGTGCAAAAATATTTGTCAATGCGTGAAGGGTAGACTTCAAAACTGTGTAGATTGTGATCGACAGCAGTTTGAGCTAATGGATTGATGAAATTTAAGCACTTTTGTATTATTGCACATAACATACACATGCATACTTAGGGGAAATCAGCAACTCGAAGACAGGCGGTTTAAGATCTCATATTGGCGGGAAAAGTGTTCAATGCTTCGCAATGAGACAGAACATAATTCGTATACACGGATTCCTGCTAACAGGCCCGACAGCAATTAACAGTTTCATGCACGTAAGGTTTTCTATTAACATACTGGCAGTATAGCCCAGCGTTGCTCGGGTGTAATGAAAGCTTTAAAACTAATCCATGGTCCTGGAGCTCAGACTCAGCCAAAAGATTATTTGTGTGAAGTTTGGTGAGAATCGGATAAAAATTGTGGATTTGGATAAAGGACATACAGACAGATAAACAGACACACACACAAACATCTTGCCTTTTATATATATATATATATATATATATATATATATATATATTATCGATTTTCTGCACTATTGTAAGAATTGCAATCTTGAAACTTCTGAATATCGTTTCTTATGTCTTTGTCTATGAGTGTATCAAATTTGAATAAAATCGGACCACTCCTTCTATAACCTGATTTTTTCTATTATCGATTTTCAATATTTATCGGAGATACCTCGACACAAAATCTAGCTAAGAACACTCGCAGACTCTTATAGTACAACTGTGTAAATTTTCAAGCAAATCGGTTCAGGTGTTTCGGAGTCTATAGGTAACGGACACACACACACACACACACACATACACACACAAAGTTCCATTTATAAATAAGTTTAGATAGATTTAGATTATATATATATATATATATATAGTGATGATCATCCACGTATACTGTCTTAATATGTATAGGAAAGAATATTAATAAAAAGTTTTGAATTTAAAAACGTACTTTTTTAAACAGTATTTGTTTATTTTTATTGTATTTTTATATTTCAGACCGTCCTCGGTCCTTCATCAGAAACAAGTGATTTTTAAATTAGAATTGGAAACGTATTTTACGATAGCGTCCGAATACTTTTTTGTTTACATCACGTGGTGTCGATAAACCAATCAGCATGCGGCACGTCCGTTTGTTTATACGTTTCCAATTCTAATTTAAAAATCACTTGTTTCTGATGAAGGACCGAGGACGGTCTGAAATATAAAAATACAATAAAAATAAACAAATACTGTTTAAAAAAGTACGTTTTTAAATTCAAAACTTTTTATTAATATTCTTTCCTATATATATATATATATATATATATATATATATATATATATATATAAGAACAATATTGCAGTGAAAGACAGTAAACATTGGATCTCGAAGGCGTGAAACAATGAAAATGTACTCAGCTTCCAGGGTTTCAGCCATTAATGAATATATATATATATTATCAAAATTAAACAATATATATATATATATATATATATATATATATATATATATATATATATATTGTTTAATTTTGATAATGTTTAGCGTCATGGTTGCTGTTTTTTTGGGGGTTTTTTGGGTGTTTTTTACTGATAAAATGCATTTGGGCAAGGAGGTTTTTTATCGTAAAGTCTTCGATTTTTGGTGGGGGCAGATAGAGCGTTGATAAGTACACAGAATTTGTCTCTTTAGCTGAGCAGATTTATGCCAACTTCGAAGTTTTGTGAGGACACAGTTATGATGTTCTCACTTGTCAGGGCTCTTCATATATATATATATTACAAGATGAAAAACTTATAACCGTTAAACCCGAACTGAAAGATCTACTTAAGGCTGAGGCAATCAAAGATCGCCATGATAAAAGCAGAAGCTCCTCAAAAATTCTATCGAAACAACTAAAAAGTGCCGCGCACGAACTACGCAACCACCTTCACATAATTGTAAAAAAAGCTGACAAGGCTAACATCTTTGTTGTACTTAACAAATCAGATTACAGCACAAAACTCAACCACATACTCCATGACCACACAAAATTTAAAAAAATTAACAAAAACCCGACACACCAACTAAAATCTAAACTTAATAAACTCATTAGTGCCAACAACGCTGATCAGAATTCCTTAAAACTCCCTAAAATTATTGGTGACTATAAACCTGGTTACATATACGGAACCATAAAAACTCATAAACCTAACTATCCTCTCCGCCCTATCATATCCCAAATTCCTACTCCTGTATACCAGTTAACTAAACATATTAACCAGCTTATCACACCCTACCTTCCGAGTAAATACAGCATAAAGTCAACCCTAGAGGCAATCCAAATCCTCAAGAGTGAAAAACCTAATAATGAAATCATAGCTTCACTTGATGTGGAAAACCTTTTTACTAATGTACCCGTCAGTGAAACTATTGATATAATTATAAGAAATGTTTACAGTAATCCTTCATTACCCCCACTCAAAATTAATCCCAACATCCTAAGAAAAATTCTACTAGCTTGTACTACTGAAGTGCCTTTTGTTGATCCAAACAACACTATATATATACAACGTGACGGAGTCTCCATGGGTTCAGTGCTTGGTCCGATTTTTAGTAATTTCTACATGTCTAACCTTGAAAATACTACCTTTGCAAAATTTACAAAACCATCAATATATCTACGATATGTTGATGATATCCTACTGTCAATTAAAAATACTGATGAAATCTTACAACTTCAAAAACAGTTTCAAAATAACTCAGTTTTAAAATTTACTTATGAACTTAGCAAAAAATAACAAAATTCCTTTTCTTGATATATTAATTAACACTGACAACAATAAATTTACTATCTCACCGTATCAAAAACCCACTAATAAAAATCCCTCCACACTCAATTATATTAGTGAATGCCCCCACTATTACAAAACAGCCATTATAAAAAATCTATTATATCGTGCAAAAGTCAATTCATCTACAAATCAGATCTTCTACAGTGAACTAAAAAACATAAAACAGACACTCATCAATAATAATTTTCCCAACTACATAGTTGATGAACAAATACATTATTTTCTTAAAAAGCTTAACATGGAAAAAACAACACATGATACTAACCCAACCAATCCTAAACATATCACACTCTTATACCGTAGCCAGATGCACTCCAACTACCAACTAGATGAAAACATCCTAAAAAAACTCATAAATACTAATATTTCTCCGACAGACTCTAACAAAAGAATTAAGTTCATTATATATTACACTAAATCCACTACATCTAATTCATTTGTCCGCAACGACTCTTCCCCCACCGTTAGTGATTTGCAAAAAACCAATGTAGTATATAAATTCATATGTCCATTTAGAGAATGTATCTCTAACAACCTCAATAATATCTACATCGGCCACACCACAAATTCGCTCTCACGGCGTCTGACGTTGCACTTAAATAAAAATTCAAATATATTCCGTCATTTAGAACAACACGGTTATCAACGCACACTTCTGAGAAAAACGCTTGTTGATAACACGTACATACTCAAACAAGAAAATAATAAGCAGAAACTAAAAATCCTCGAAGCACTCTACATTAAACAATTTAAACCTGGTTTGAATACAATCCATTTCGATATTTCCAATAACGTACTCAAATGTCTGTAATCAGACCAGGGACCACAACACCACTATTTTGTCACTGTCTTCGGCCATCCGCCACGGTAGGGATGGACTTATATTTTCAATTCAATTATCTTTATTGTTAATAGCTTAAATGTTCTATGTTTACTGTGTGTTAATATTTACTCTTTGATAATGGCTTATGTGAGCCGAAAGCTTAGACCCGATAAAAAATTCAACAAATACTGTGATTTTTTGTTGTCTTTCAATGACATCACCATCAAGTATATCAGACGGTATGAACGGATCCTACACAAAATTAATAGACAAAACTTGTCTATACTATTCAATGAAACCTGCATTGATATATCTATATATATATATATATATATATATATATATATATATATATATATGTGTGTGTGTGTGTGTGTGTGTGTGTGCACGCGTGCTTGTGTGTGTTTGCGTGTGTCTGTATGTGCGCGTGTGTGCGTGTGTGTATGTGCGTGTGTGTGCTTGTGCGTGTTTGCGTGTGAGTATGCGTGTACCTGTGTGCCTGTGCATATGTGCGTGTATGTGTGTGTGTGTGTGGACATTGAAGCAGCGACGGTCTATTTCATGTTTATATTCAATGGCCTGATGATTGCGTTTGATACGCACTTTCTCTGATATTCAGCACTTTAAACTAATTATATCACGCGTCAAAAATATTTTTATCATTATATATATATGTGTGTGTCTGTGTGTGTGTATGTGTGCGTGTGTGTGTGTGTGTGTGTGTGTGTGTGTGTGTGTGTGTGTGTGTGTGTGTGTGTGTGTGTGTGTGTGTGTATTCAAGCAACAAGATTTTACATTGACAAGTTGTATTTAGATTTACCATAGTTTTCCAAAAACAACATTAAATAAAATATCGAAAAGAAACAATGTGCCCGATATATCTTTTATCGCAAATGGCATTTCTAATGGCTACAAAATTTTGAAAATGCGTTTAAAATAATTATATACTAGTTTCTTTGAAACCGTTCTTTCTTTCTGTTTTTCTTACTGTTTTCTCTTTCTTTCTTTCTTTCTTTCTTTCTTTCTTTCTTTCACTCTTTCTTTCTTTCTTTCTTTCTTTCTTTCTTTCTTTCATGACTTCTTAAATCTCTACAGTCTTTCCTTCTTTTCTTTCTTTCTTTCGTTTACTTTTTCTTTCCTCGCACTTGGTTTCTTTCTTACCCTTTTCTCACACTCTCTCACTTTCTTAATATTTATTTACACTTCCTTTCTTTTTTCCTATTTCTCTTTTTTATTATTACACCCCTATTCTTTCTTTCTTTCTTTCTTTCTTTCTTTCTTTCTTTCGTCTACTTTCTCTCTTCACGGTTGGTTTCTTTCTTGCTTTTTTCTCTTTCTCACTTTCTTCCTTAATATTTTTCACACTTCTATTCTTTTTTCTCTATCTCTCTTTTTCATTGTTACACCCCTATTCTTTCTTTCTTTCTTTCTTTCTTTCATTACTTCTTTCTTAAACCCCTACACAGTTTTCTTTCTTTCTTTTTTAAACCCCTACACAGTCTTTCTTTCTTTTTTTCTTTCTTCTACTTTCTCTCTTCACACTTCGTTTCTTTCTTGCTTTTTATCTCTCTCACTTTCTTTCTTAATATTTTTCACACTTCCATTCTTTTTTTCTCTATTTCTCTTTTTCATTATTATGCCCTATTCTTTCTTCCTTTTTCTTTTCTTTTTATACATTCACACTTACTTTCTTGTTTTTTTTTCTTTCTCTCACACTTTCCTTCTTTTCTTTATTTTCCAGTTTATTTACTTTCTCTTCCGCTTTTATTTTATTCAATCTTTATTCATTTTACGTGTGTAAAGTTTTACTTGAGTTGCATACAATGATACACCTCTCGCAGTCATTACAGAAATATATACACGCGACCAATATTAATAACGAATGTACTCCTGTCGTCAGAAATAACCACAAATATTTGAAAAGATTATCAGCTTATTCCTCACAGGAATATATATATATATATATATATATATATATATATATATATACAGAAAATCGTTCTCGGTGGTTTATTCAAGACGATATAAATTATAGTATAACTATTACTAGTATTAGCAGAATTATTTCTGTTACTATTAATATTGTTATAATTACTATAGTTATTATATATATATATATATATATATATATATATATATATATATATATATATATATATATGTATGTATGTATATATATTATAAATTATACTTTAGAACATGTACAAACTACAAGCTACTACAAAATTGTACACTTGGTTTCGACATTGAAAAAACAATGTCTCACCAAATTAATAATAATAACTACCAGATGAGACATTGTTTTTTCAATGTCGAAACCAAATGTACAATTTTGTAGTAGCTTGTAGTTTGTACATGTTCTAAAGTATAATTTATAATAAATGTTAATTGGTCTCTTTTTTATATTGTTTTGAACGTTGCAAATATTTTCTTCGCTCCTTATTCATTTGTATATATATATATATATATATATATATATATATATATATATGTGTGTGTGTGTGTGTGTGTGTGTGTGTGTGTGTGTGTGTGTGTGTAAATCACTAATGCATTTGTTAGATTGTTATTAGTGACGTCTCTTCTGTGTTCATATGTACGTTTATTTAGATTTCCACTTGTTTCGCCGATGTACACTGAGGAACAATTTTGGCTATTTATTTTGTTTATACCTGCTTGTTCGTTTTCGCTTCGGTTTTTTTTTTGTGTTTTTTTGTTTTGTTTTTGTTTTTGTTTTTTTAGATCTGACAATGTCTATAATAGTTTTCGAAACAGTTGTTACTATGTGTGTGTGTGTTTTTTTTTTGTTTTTTTTTTAGATTGGATAAATGGTTTTGGATAGTAGATGTAATGGATTTGGTGGCTAGTATAATGTATCTGTTATTGTTTAGATTATTATTGTTAACAGTGTTGCTTTTGTTGTGATTGTATATATTACGTGCCTTCCTTTTTGCATTGTGAATAAAGTGATACGGGTTCTGTAAGTTTTGAATCTTTTTTATGTATTTTTCTGCTTTTGCTTAATATTAATAATCTAAACAATAACAGATACATTATACCAGCCACCAACTCCATTGTATCCACTATCCAAAAAAACAAAAAATTATCCCATCTAAAAAACACACACATAGTAACAACTTCCTCGAAAACTATAATGGACATTGTCAGATAAAAAAAACCCCGAAATCATAATAATGAACAAGCAGGTATATACAAAATAAATCGCCAAAATTGTTCCTCAATGTACATCGGTGAAACAAGTAGAAATCTAAAACACACACACACACACACACACACACACACACACACACACACACACACACACACACACACACACAACCATAAGTTTGGGACCACTTAGATTTATTCTCTAAGAGAAAGAAATAACAAATGTTATGTCTTAGAAGAATAAATATATTTATATTTCATTGTTGCTCACAATTGTACAATAATTAAAACCAAAATTAACAGAGTAATTTCAAATTTAATTAAAGTTAATTTATATTTTCTTTTCATCAAAGAAACCACCACGAGCCTTTATTACTGCAGAGCAAATCCTAGGCATTCTTTCTAATAACTTATAAAAACAAGTTGGTGAATGTGATTTCCAAGCATCCTGCAAACATTTAAACAACATTTGTTCAATTTTTGGAAAGTTCATTTCGAACTGTACGATCAATTTCATCCCTTATTCTCCTTCTTTAATATTGGTTTCTTAACTGCTACACAGTCTTTAAGCCCAGCAGAATGAAGTCATCTCTTAACAGTAGTAACAGATACTGGATGTTGCCCAGTAGAATTCATTTCAATTGTTAATTCCCGAGCGGTTTTTCTTCTATTCCTCTCGTTAGATATGATCAAGTGCCTATTCTCTACAATAGACGTTGCTCTTGGCCTACCAGATCTTTTTCAAATTTTCAACAGGCTGTTTTGTAAGTTATTAAGACTTTTTTGTCAATCGGAAAGTTTAGGGTTTAATCGATAAGATTGCACTGAAAAAAATTTTAAAAAATTTACAGGTTGTGGTAATGTCGTGTCGGCTTGTGGATTCAAAATGAAGGATCGATTTATTATAAAGTTGTATGAAAAACTGAAGCCCCTAAAATTTCCAATTGTTTTTCTCAATTGCAAGGTTTAGAGTGTAATCGATAAGATTGCACCAAAAAAAGTAAAAAAAAAAAAAAGAAAAAGAAAATCAACAAATTTAAAGGTGGTGGTAGTCTCATTCAGGTCCGCCAAAAGGAGCACATATAGACTACAAGAAACCAGAATGCATAGTCATCAGTAAAAAGAGAAGCTCAAAATGCCAACTACAAGCTGTGGAAACTAAAACCAAGCAGGTACAGAAATTAAATGCATTGGAAGAGTTCCAACAAAAGACGGAAAGCACGAAACTGAGATTGGAAGGCGTTTAGACATGGACAAGGATGCGTTCCAGAAGATGAGTAGAACATTGAGAAACAGGAAAATACCTGGAAAGTGTTCTCACAGAGAACAGGGCGTGCAACACTGAGACTGGAAGGCGTTTAGACATGGACAAGGATGCGTTTCAGAAGATGAGCCGAACATGTGAGAAACAGGAAAATACCTGGAAAGTGTTCTCACAGAGAACAGGGCGTGCAACACTAGCCAGGAAGGCGTTTAGACATGGACAAGGATGCGTTTCAGAAGATGAGTAGAACATTGAGAAACAGGAAAATACCTGGAAAGTGTTCTAACAGAGAGCAGGGCGTGCAACAATGAGATTGGAAGGCGTTTAGACATGGACAAGGATGCATTCCAGAAGATGAGTAGAACATTGAGAAACAGGAAAATACCTGGAAAGTGTTCTCTGAAGAACAGGGCGTGCAACACGCTGGAACTGGAAGGCGTTTAGACATGGACAAGGATGCGTTTCAGAAGATGAGTAGAACATTGAGAAACAGGAAAATACCTGGAAAGTGTTCTCACACAGAGAACGGGGCGTGCAACACTGAGATTGGAAGGCGTTTAGACATGGACAAGGATGCGTTTCCAGAAGATGAGTAGAACATTGAGAAACAGGAAAATACCTGGAAAGTGTTCTCACAGAGAGCAGGGCGTGCAACACTGAGATTGGAGAGCGTTTTTAGACATGGACAAGGATGCGTTTCCAGAAGATGAGTAAGACATTGAGAAACAGGAAAATGTCTGGAAAGTGTTCCTGCAGAGAACGGGGCGTGCAACACTGAGATTAGAAGGCCCTTTTTAGACATGGACAAGGATGCGTTCCAGAAGATGAGTGAACATTGAGAAACAGGAAAATATCTGGAAAGTGTTCTCACAGAGAACAGGGCATGCAACACTGAGATTGGAAGGCGTTTAGACATGGACAAGGATGCGTTTCAGAAGATGAGTAGAACATTGAGAAACAGGAAAATACCTGGAAAGTGTTCTAACAGAGAACAGGGCGTACAACACTGAGATTGGAAGGCGTTTAGACATGGACAAGGATGCGTTTCAGAAGATGAGTAGAACATTGAGAAACGAGGAAAATACCTGGAAAGTGTTCTAACAGAGAACGGGGCGTGCAACAATGAGATTGGAAGGCGTTTAGACATGGACAAGGATGCATTCCAGAAGATGAGTAGAATATTGCGAAACAGGAAAATACCTGGAAAGTGTTCTAACAGAGAATGGGGCGTGCAACACTGAGATTCGAAGGCGTTTAGGCATGGCCAGAGATGCATTCCAAAAGATGAGTAGAATATTGGCAGACAGGAAAATTTTGTTGGAAACGAAAAAGAGAGTGCTGGGTTGTTATGCGATGTCTCTTATTCGATATGGCAGTGAATGCTTGACAATCTCACCCAAGATGAAAGGAAGACTTGAAGCAACAGAAATGTGGTTCTACAGGAAGATGCTGAGGATGCCATGAACTGAACCTGTGAACAACGACGAGGTTTTGGAGAGAAGAGACTAGAAAAGGGAACTAATACTTAACATCAGGAAAAGATAGCTGAAGTTCCTGGGATATATAATGCGGAAGGAGGGTTTGGAGAATCTGATGCTCACAGGTCAGATAGAGGGAATGAAAGACAGAGGAAAGCAACGCCTAGCATACTTGATGGGCTTGAGCAAATGAATGTCACAGCGGGGCTTGGGAGGGATAACAGGAGAAAACGTGTTAAAAGCTATTAAGGATAGGGAGATGTGGAAGGCCATGATCGACCTTGTTTTGAAGGACATAGCACATTGAAGAAGTAAAGTCAAGAGAACGAACTGAGCCGACGCCATCTCGCTGTTTTCTCACGAATGGAATATCATTATACTTCTTACCGGAGCAGATCAACAGGCTTCTGGGATCCTATAGAAATGGCTATTCCCCAAATGTAAAAAATCGAATTTACATATGAAATAAATATTTGCTCTGTAAATTAAATTTACATCGAGCCTTCTGTTGCATCAGTTTATATATTACTAGAAACCACTGAGATAACTTGCAAATTTTTTCCTCAGATTTAATATATTCTAAACATATACTGTTAAATATAAGAGACAATGAATTTTTTTTAAATCGTTTCACCCCAAGCAAGGCATTCCACTGCCACTATTGCGCTTGGGGCTACATAGGGGAAGGTAAATAGAAAGAGTGGTTAAATATAAGAAATGTCAGAAGCGGGGTGATAGATAGTTGGGAGGATGGGAAGAGTGTTTGAAAGAATGGAAGCGAGTTAGTGTGTTAGGAGGTGTCTATTGACCTTACATTTAAACTCCTGGAGATTGTAGCCGTCGGGGAAGCAGTCATGTGGAAGGGAATTCCACAGTCGGGAAGTGCAAGAAAAGAAACTGTTAGAGTAGAAGTTGCGGTTGCATTTTATCGGTTTCACTGTAAAAAGGGTGGGATCTAGTTGCTAACCTAGTATCTCGTGCAAATTCGAACCTAGGGGGCACCAGTGATCTAAGTTCATCGGAGCAGAAGCCATGGAAGTATTTATAGAAGAGACACAGGGAAGCCACGTCGCGCCAGTGAGAGAGAGACTGCAGGCAGTCTGCCAAGTCAGTATCGATCACATTACAGACCCTCCGCTGATGTCTATTATGTTTAATCATGAGCCGTTCTAAACGTCGTATTTCGGCTTTAATTTCAGTTGAAAATAAAGACAAAAATTCTCCAACATTTGGATAATTTTTATTAAGTTGGTTCTAAACTTTCGGCTCACATGAGCCATCTTCAGAGAGGTTATAATGATGGTAACACAATAACATCCACCATCAGCGAAGATTTTATCTTGTGTTGACATAAAACTCCGCTAAGCAACGGCAACAGTTACCAAAAATAACAAACGCATTTCTCAAATTTATATTTAACAGTATATGTTTAGAAAATTATTTGCTGCATCGATACACTATATATATATATATATTAGTGGTCCACATACAAACCTGTTTCGCGATGTATATATATATATATATATATATATATATTAGTCATCTACATGCAAGCCTGTTTCGCTGTATTACAGCTCATCAGTGTGGATAGACACATCCATTTGCTTCCAGCCGGGATCGAAACTTGGAGTCCCTAAGCCATGGGCACATGAAATGAGAGAAGGGAAATTTTAGCGTTAAATATATGTGCGGAGTATACAGACGCCAGTCACAGACAGAACTCAATTCATGAGTGAAGAGTAACGCGTAAATCCCAAAAGTGGTAATTATTATTAAGATTTTCCTCTCTAGAGAGCTCAAATATATATATATATATATATATATATATATATATATATATGATGAGCTGTGATACAGCGAAACGGGCTTGTATGTGGAAGACTATATATATATATATATATATATATATATATATATATTAGTCTTACACATACAAGCCCGTTTCGCTGTATTACAGCTCATCAGTGTGGCTAGACATATCCACTTGCTTCTGGCCGGGATGGAAACTCGACCGATTTGGTGTCAGTCGGAGTCTCTACTCCCTAAGCCATCGGCGCATGGGAGTAACGGAGGGAAATTTTTAACGTCTTGTATGTAAGCAGTGTATACAGACGCCAGTCAACGTGAGAACTCAATTCATTTCTGAAGAGTATATAAGTAGTAATCTCTCTTTTATGCAAGTTTTACTAAAAATGACAGGCAAGTTGTGATGGTTAAGTTTTTGTATGTATCTTTTCATGTGAGCTTATTATTTTTTTCTTTTGAGGACATAAATTATACCAAAATTGTACAAATGTTTTGTTCATCCGATCGCTTTCAGCTATGCTTTTAGCCATTTTCAAGGATCAATATCATTTTACGTGGAAAATAAAATTACTTTATTTTACGTATATACATAACATCACATACATTCGTTTACTCGTAAAACAATGATACTATAAAATGGACGAAAGCGCCAGGAAGGACAAAACATTTGAACAATTTTTATATAACTTATGCTCTAAAAAAAAAACAAAAAAAAAACAAGCAAAAAAACAATCATAAGGTCACCTGAAAAGTTACATAAAAAAAAACTTAACCATCACACCTTTGTCTGTCATTTTAAATGAAACCTGCATATTTTTTTTTTAATCATATCACCCCAAGCAAGACGATAACGCCACTGATGCGCAGGGGACTACGTAAGGGTAAAAAGAATGGAAAAGAGAAAGCCGAAAACCACATGCTAAACAGGGAACAAGGGATGAGCCTCTTCACCTGTTCAATAGACGTGGATGGCGTGTGAACCGGGCGATAGTTTAGTCTATCTACTCCAACTGAAAAAAAAAGAAAAAGAAAAAAGAGATTACCACAGGTTCTAATTTTGGACCAGATAAAATCTCTCTTATATATGGGTTTATCTTATATCCGGGTTATAGCGAATAACTAACCTAAAGAGCCAACGAACCTACCAAGGTTTCACCTAACCGGATCTTCAAGGATGGTTGGCACTTTTTGGTTTTAATGGCCTGGTTTACACTCCACCCACGTCTATTGAACGGGTGAAGAGGCTCATCCCTTGTTTCCTGTTTAGGATGTGGTTTCCGGTTTTCTCTTTTCCAATCTTTTCACTCTTACGTAGCTCCCTGCACATCAGTGGCGTTACCGCCTTGCTCGGGGTGATATGATTAGAAAAAAAAAAAAAAAACTCGTCTCGGGTTTTTTTCTTCGGGCTACGTACTTTGACTGATGTTCAAGTGCTTAGCTCGTTCCTTTTTATTGCAATTTTTTCCTTCCGCTTATGTACTCGGAGGTTTTTTCGAAACGAGTATAGCGATAAGTATATATATATATATATATATGTACAACGGTCTATATAATAGGGAGGATTGTAGGGAGAGAACTTTTGTAATTTGGACAAAGTTAACATTCCTGCTTGTTAATCGAAAGTTTTGAATGAATGAAGAATTTGCAGAAAACAAATGTGAACAAATTCATTTGAAACTAATCGCGACACCGTTCGCCTCCCAAATTCAGATCGAGGCTTTAATTCTTTTTACGCCTTTTGTCTCCCTCAATTCATTTTCTTATTCTTTTCGCATTCTGTCTATGTTTCTCTCTTTCACATCTCGCCACCCCCCCCCCTTGCTACTATCTGAATGTTCGTTATGTTGACCGAGTGTCAGTCGAATAAATGAATGGTTGGCTTTGTTTTGACTTCAACAAATTCAAGACCGACATTTAACCAACAGAGGACTAGGTCGATGACATTAGGTCACCATCAAGGAGTAAAAAGAAAACAAAAGTGGGACATCCGTCAAACCAGAGGATTATGATTGATTGATTGCGCCCACCCATGTCATGGTAGATACTGGGTGTAGCAGCTTTCATAGCAGTTTTTACAGCATGAGCGAAAAGTCGTTACTGTAACCCTCAATGATAATAGTAAAAAAAAAAAAGGATGATGGCGTTGTGGTGCAGTGGATATTGGCTGGGCAAGAACATTCGGAGTGTCGAATTCGAATTCCGGTTGAATTCGTTGCACTCACTTACGCGCAAATACCCTTAGGAAAGGTATCAATTTGTCTCTTCTCTCTCCAGCTATGGGTTAAATATCAGGACAGATTAGGTTCTATAGCCTAATTAGCAACAATTCTATCCCAAAAAGTACTGGCAAATTAATGCGGGAAAACCTTCTGCCCAGTCATTCATGTCTCTTTCGAGACATGATCGCCCAAGCGTGTATCACGTATGGCACTTAACCGACTGACTGAATTTAATAGCTGAAAACATGAAGCATCTATTGGGCATAAAATGGGGGGGGTTCCTTTGTCATAAAGTAATAAACTGATCCCTCACTACTTACTACTTATTAACATAATAATATAATATAACCTTTATCTTCTCCTTGCGTTCTATAGCCTTGGTTGGCAACCAGTCTACTGCAGAAAGTAATCGCCCGGTTCACACTCCACCCTCATCTATTGAACAGGTGAAGAGGTTCATCCCTTGTTCCCTGTTTAGGATGTGGTTTCCGGTTTTCTCTTTTCCAATCTTTTCACTCTTATGTAGCCCCCTGCACATCAGTGGCATTACCGCCTTGCTCGGGGTGATATGATTAAAAAAAAAAAAAAAAAAAAAATGGCAACCTACTTCGAGAAAAATATTCTGCCCAGTCAGTCCTATCTCTTTTGAGACATGATCGCCCAAGCATATATTACGTATAACGCTTGATTGGCTGACCACTAAAATAGAAAAAAAAATCATAGAAATAATCATAGAAAAATCGATACCTAAGTTTTAAAATGAATTTAAAAAATAAAAAGCTTACTTGAAGCAACTATTTTAACTTTAATTCCAAGCTAATAACTTAAATATATATGTTTCCAATAATTAAAAAAACTTATTTTAAACCGAATTTTAATGGACTGGAATGATTTTTTCTGATTGTCAGTAAAATCTATAAAATCGGCCATATTTGCATATCTGTCAACACAACATCATTCTCTTTATTAAAAAATCTTTCAAAAATAAAATATACTATTCTGAAAAGTATATTTAAGAGAAATTGACTGATTTCAAGTTTAATCAATCTAAATTGAAATAAATATTAGCTTTTGTTGAAAATATCAGAGGAAAGCAAGTTTAACGTAGACGTGGGAGTTTTATGAAGTATTTACATATTCAGTATGAGGTTTGGGTAATTTAGTTAAGAGGAAGATATTTGTTAAAAGACATTCAGTCAGTTAAGTGCCATACGTGATACACGCTTGGGCGATCATGTCTCGAAAGAGACATGACTGACTGGGCAGAAGATTATCCCGCAGTAGGTTGCCATTGCTTTCTGCGGTAGACTGGTTGCCGACCAAGGCTATAGAACCCAATCTGTTCTGCTATTTAACCCATAACTATAGTGGGAAGAGATGTATTATATTATTAAGTAGTAATAAGTGAGGGATCAGTTTTATATTGTTATGAAATGATAAACTGATCCCCCACTTCATGTCCAGCAGAAGCCTTAATCATCTTTTCAATTATTATATTCAGTCAGTTAGTTAAGTGCCATACGTGATACACGCTTGGGCGATCATGTCTGAAAGAGACATGACTGGGCAGAAGATTATTCCGCAGTAGGTTGCCATTGCTTTCTGCGATAGACTGGTTGCCAGCCAAGGCTATAGAACCCAGTCTGTCCTGCTATTTAACCTGTCCTGCTATTTTAATTGCTATTTTCCCAATAGTATTTGCGCGTAAGTGAATACAATGGATTCAACTGGAATTCGAACTCGGCTCCCAGGTTTCTCGTTCCGAGCCGATACTACAACGCACATGTAAAAAACATTACATGACGAATAAAATGTAAACACCTTATTTATTTATTTATTTATTTATTTAACTATCCAGTAATTTCTACAAAAATGTACATATTTTAATCATTTTATTATTTTATTGAATTTTACTAACTTGGGCTTTATAATATTTCTTACGAAGAGGCTTGTTGAGCAAATGTCAAAAGAATTATCAATAAATTTAAATTTGCTTTACTTATCTTTTATATTTTCTGATAATGTCGCGTTTGGACATCGACACGTTTATTTATACAGAAGTAAAATAACTATTTTAAAAAATATTTTAAAAAATATTTAGTGTCGTTGAATTGGAGTGAACTTTTCCATTTTTTTATGATTAGTAAGTACGGTCTTAATTTAATAACAATAACAGATACAAATTAATACTGTCGTGTATGGACGCCCGTATTTTCAAAAATTTATTTTAAAATATGGGATCGCTGAATTGGAGTAAGCTTTTTCAATTTATGATTAGTAATTATAGTCTTTATTTAATGAGTGTATCTATTCACTGCTACGAATTAACAGAAGAACTTAAAAAATATATAAATTGTTCTAATTAAAATTAAAATTAAAAACATGAAACAATTCTTGCATGAATTTATCGAATTTTTTTAATTACTCAAAAGTGTACATAAAATATTTTATTCATACAAGTAATTAGAAGTTTTCCTAATTAAATAATGTCTTTTATGTTACGATTTATTTTTTTTTTTTAATCATTTCACCCCGAGCAAGGCGGAAACGCCATTGATGTGCAAGGGGCTACATAAATGTAAAAAGATGAATTAGAAAAGAGTGAGGAGTACAAACTAGTTAGAAAGGAACAATAGAAAGCTGAGAAAGCATGTGCGATGACAGATACATAGGTGGAGAAAAGGTGGGGAGAGAGCTAGAGTCCAGTGGTTAGTAGATGCGTATTCACTTTGCATTTAAATTTCTGGAGGTTGTAGCCGTCAGGAAAGCAAGAATACGGGAGTGAATTCCACAGACGGGAAGTGCGAGAGAAGAAGCTGCAGGAGTAGAATTGTCGTCTGCATTTGGCTAACCTGACTGTGAATGGATGGGACCCAGATGCCAGTCTGGTTGCACGAGTAAACACCTGTTGAGGAGGCACCAGTGACTTAAGTTCGTCTGAGCAGAAGCCATGAAAGTATTTATAGAACAAAGGGAGGCCACATTTCGACGATGGGGAAGTGGCTGTAGTCGAGCCGCCAGATCAGTACCTATCACATTACAGACTCTCCTTTGGAGCCTGTCAAGAACACTAAGGAGAACGGCAGGGGCATCTGACCATAAATGGCAGCAGTACTCCATACACGGACGGATGGTTGACTTGTATATATGCAGGATGGATTCAGGCGGAAAAAACATCCTGGATCGACATAGTGACCCAAACTTCTTAGCAGTGGATTTTGCTATGGATTCAATATAGTGGTTCCATAGAAATCTTTTTTGTAAATCATGGCCCTGTTTGCGCCCGCCTAAAAATTGATCATTTAAATTGTTCTTATAACTAATATAAACATTCGATGCTACAAAAAAGAACTTCTCGAAATTTCATAAATTTAAATTTTCTATAGTTATCGCCTTTGTTTTCTTATGTCGTCTATAGACATCCGTTTGCAAAAATCCGCTCGTTTATACACACAGAAAAATATTCAAAATTCGTTTTAAAATACTGGGGGCCGCTCAATTGTAGTCAGTTTTTTATTTATGATAAATACATATAGCTTTATTTTAATACAAATATTACTTCATCGATACAAATTAATTCAATATTTTAAAATATGTAACTGTTTATGAATTATTCAAATTAAAATGTTAAAAAATGAAAACAATTCTTAGAAAAACTAATCGGAATCTTTTTTTCCGTGAAACAATACTGTCCGTAATATATTTCATTCATAAAAAAAAACAATTAAACTCTTTTCTAGCCGAATATTGTCTTGGTTTCATTACATTTTTTTATTTTACGATTCAGAGTAGAGTTTCTCTAATTAGGACCATCTAAAAATTGATAATTTCAGATCTTGGAAAACTTTTCCTTATAGCTAAGCTAAATATTCAGCACTATAAAGAAAAAAGAATTTCTTGAAATTTCAAAAAAATAATTAAGTCTGGGGAACAGATATAAAGAAAAATATAATTTATCAATATTTACTAAGGAAGACATATTTAAAAAATAAAATCAGTCATTTGTAAATAAGTCCTAAAAGTTTAATTAAAACCTGACTGTTATCAAGAATTTCCGACTGAATGCGTTTTCACCGCAAAAAGACTCTTAAATGTTCCATATTAATTTATGGCCCCCTTTTGAAGACAGAAAAATAAGATTTTTGACTTAATTTTGAAGGTTATAAAAATGATAAAAAATTGTCATAAGAAATCCTTCGGTCTTTCTTTTTAATAATAAAAAAAAATGATTCTGACGATAAAACAATCATTTTAAGTTTGGAGCATTTTTTCATCAAGGTGTGTTCATTTTTAGCGATTTTTTACAGGTTATGTATAATAATATACCATTCCAAACTGAAAAGTGATATATTTCATATAAATTTATTTAATATCTGTTTTTAATATGAAATGAAGAAGCATAATATTTATTTTATAAAAAACAAAACAATATTATTTAGACGTGTAAATAAATATCAATTATTGTGTGTGTGTGTGTGTGTGTGTATGTGTGTGTGTGTATGTGTGTGTGTATGTGTGTGTGTGTTTGTGTGTGTGTGTGTGTATGTGTGTGTGTATGTGTGTATGTGTGTGTGTGTGTTTGTGTGTGTGTATGTGTGTGTATGTGTGTGTGTTTGTGTGTGTTTGTGTGTGTTTGTGTGTGTATGTGTGTGTGTATGTGTGTGTGTGTGTGTGTGTGTGTGTGTGTGTGTGTGTGTTTGTGTGTGTGTGTGTGTGTGTGTGTGTGTGTGTGTGTGTGTGTGTGTGTGTGTGTGTGCGATTTCATGCTAAATAGAATTCCATATCAATGAAGAAACATGGTCAAACGGACAATTAATTTCCAACTTTTAAAAAAAATTTTTATTAATTATTTTGTTATTTACAATATATTTATACTATTTATTGATTACTGATTATTGACTTTACACTCAAACGAAAATCCCTATCAATGGTAGACCATGTGCTAAGGAGCCATAAGTTTCTTTACGATTTATTCAATTTATTTTTTTATTTATTATTTAACAAACAGTTATCTATCATAATTATTAATTATCTATTAATTTATCCATTCTGTTTATTTAGTACTAGCAGTAAAGCCCGGCGTTGCTCGGGTGTAATGAAAGCTTTAAAACTAATCCATGGTCCTAGAGCTCAGACTCTTTGGACGCTGACACGAAAGACTAAAAAGCAATAGTTGTTTCCAGTTAAAGCGAAACCGTAGACTGAAAGAAAAATGAATGGATGTAAGTCAAATTTTGATTTCCTGGTATCGATATCAAATAAGGTTTTTTCGTCGTAAACTGAATTTTGAAGGCTAAATAAGTCCTCTGAGTAAATGGTATCATGGCTGAGACTAAGAACTATACTTATACCTACTTAGAGCCAAACCAGAAGGAACAACTAAAATAAAAGGGCTGGAAAAAAATACAGATATACAGGCAGATAAACAGACACACACACAAACATCTTGTCTTCTATAAATACATATTATCGATTTTCTGCATTATTGTATGAACTGCAACCTTGAAACTTCTGAATATCGTTTCTTATGTCTTTGTCTATGAGTGTATCAAATTTGATTAAAATCTGACCACTCCTTCTATAAACTGATTTTTTCGATTATCGATTTTCAATATTTATTGGGGGTACCTCAACACAAAACCTAGCTAAGAACACTCGCAGATGCTTATAGAACAACTGTGTAAATTTTCAAGAAAATTGTTTCAGCCGTTTCGGAGTCTATAGGTAACGGATACACACACACACACACACTCACAAACAGACAAACTTCCATTTATAAATAAGTTCAGATTTTGTCATTATATATTTCATATATTTATCTTTTATTTTATCTACTATTTATTATTTATACAGTTATCGATTATTTTTCTTTATATCTGTTATTTAAACACTTAAAATTTATTTTATCATGTATTTATTATTTATACATTAATATTTTTATTTTATATTATGATTTATACACTTATTTATTTATTTTATATATATTATTTTTGCACTTATCAATAATTCTATCTCATAATTATTATTCATACATATAGTTTATCTAATATTTATTATTTATACACTTATTATTTATTCCATTATATATTTATATTGTTTATACACTAATCATTTAATATATGCTATATATATTATCTATACACTTATCATTAATTTTATCTTATTTAATCTTATATTTATTCTTGGTACACTTGACATTTATTTTATCTTATATTTATTATTTATACACTTATTATTTATTTTATCTTATATTTATTATTTATACACTTATTATTTATTTTATCTCATATTTATTATTTATACACTTATTATTTATTTTATCTTATATTTATTATTTATACACTTATTATTTATTTTATCTTATATTTATTATTTATAAACTTATTATTTATTTTATCTTATATTTATTATTTATACACTTATTATTTATTTTATCTCATATTTATTATTTATACACTTATTATTTATTTTATCTTATATTTATTATTTATACACTTATTATTTATTTTATCTTATATTTATTATTTATACACTTATTATTTGTTTTATCTTATATTTATTATTTATACACTTATTATTTATTTTATCTTATATTTATTATTTATACACTTATTATTTATTTTATCTTATATTTATTATTTATACATTTATTATTTATTTTATCTTATATTTATTATTTATACACTTATTATTTATTTTATCTTATATTTATTATTTATGCACTTATTATTTATTTTATCTTATATTTATTATTTATACACTTATTATTTATTTTATCTTATATTTATTATTTATGCACTTATTATTTATTTTATCTTATATTTATTATTTATGCACTTATTATTTATTTTATCTTATATTTATTATTTATGCACTTTTTATTTATTTTATCTTATATTTATTATTTATACACTTATTATTTATTTTATCTTATATTTATTATTTATGCACTTATTTATTTTATCTTATATTTATTATTTATACACTTATTATTTATTTTATCTTATATTTATTATTTATGCACTTATTATTTATTTTATCTTATATTTATTAATTATACACTTATTATTTATTTTATCTTATATTTATTACTTATACACTTATTATATATTTTATCTTTTATTTATTATTTATACACTTATTATTTATTTTATGTTATATTTATCATTTATACACTTATTATTTATTTTATCTCATATTTATTATTTATGCACTTATTATTTATTTTATCTCATATTTATTATTTATACACTTATTTTTTATTTTATCTTATATTTATTATTTATACACTTATTATTTATTTTGTCTTATATTTATTATTTATACACTTTTTATTTATTTTATCTTATATTTATTAATTATACACTTTTTATTTATTTTATCTTATATTTATTATTTATACACTTATTATTTATTTTATCTTATATTTATTAATTATACACTTTTTATTTATTTTATCTTATATTTATTAATTATACACTTATTATTTATTTTATCTTATATTTATTAATTATACACTTATTATTTATTTTGTCTTATATTTATTATTTATACACTTTTTATTTATTTTATCTTCTATTTATTATTTATACACTTATTATTTATTTTATCTTATATTTATTATTTATACACTTATTATTTATTTTATCTTATATTTATTATTTATACACTTATTATTTATTTTATCTTATATTTATTATTTATACACTTATTATTTGTTTTATCTTATATTTATTATTTATGCACTTATTATTTATTTTATCTTATATTTATTATTTATACACTTATTATTTATTTTATCTTATATTTATTATTTATACACTTATTATTTATTTTATCTTATATTTATTATTTATGCACTTATTATTTATTTTATCTTATATTTATTATTTATGCACTTATTATTTATTTTATCTTATATTTATTATTTATACACTTATTATTTATTTTATCTTATATTTATTATTTATGCACTTATTATTTATTTTATCTTATATTTATTATTTATACACTTATTATTTATTTTATCTTATATTTATTATTTATACACTTATTATTTATTTTATCTTATATTTATTATTTATGCACTTATTATTTATTTTATCTTATATTTATTATTTATGCACTTATTATTTATTTCATCTCATATTTATTATTTATACACTTATTATTTATTTCATCTCATATTTATTATTTATACACTTATTATTTATTTTATCTTATATTTATTATTTATACACTTATTATTTATTTTATCTTATATTTATTATTTATGCACTTATTATTTATTTTATCTTATATTTATTATTTATACACTTATTTATTTATTTTATCTTATATTTATTATTTATACACTTATTATTTATTTTATCTTATATTTATTATTTATACACTTATTTATTTATTTTATCTTATATTTATTATTTATACACTTATTATTTATTTTATCTTATATTTACTATTTATACACTTATTTATTTATTTTATCTTATATTTATTATTTCTACACTTATTATTTATTTTATCTTATATTTATTATTTCTACACTTATTATTTATTTTATCTTATATTTATTATTTATACACTTATTATTTATTTTATCTTATATTTATTATTTCTACACTTATTATTTATTTTATTTTATATTTATTATTTATGCACTGATACTATTGGTAATTAATGTCGTGAAATGAATTCTCTAAAATACAATGTGTTAACGAAACTTTTTCTCATTCATAAGTAGTTATTCCTCGATATTTTTTCTAGTGTGTTTTTCCCTGAATTTTAAATATTTGTATAAATTTGCATAAGGTGATTGAATTTTTAATGTATTGATATTTTGTTTCTATAAAATACTTTTAGATGTCATGTAAATATTTCTTTTTTTAAGCTAGGGTTTTTTATCGTTCGTTTCTAGCAACCACTCATACACATACATACACACACACACGTAAACCACGCACACATGTGATATTGCAATCGTATTTTACATAAGGATTTTTATATACACGATCGCACAGACAACTGTGAGACATACACAAAGCAAAATACACGCACATACACATTCTTTAAAGTTCTAAAATGCAAACACACTAACCCAATTACGAACCGTCGAATTGAAAAACCTAAGTTGTGTAGGATGGTGAGGTGTGGAGTCGGAGGTCGAGGACGGAGAAGAGGCAGGGACGGCGTGTACGATGATGATGAGGATGGAGGAAAAAGTGTTTGAGGTAATGAGATCTTCTAGATATGACAAACAAACAAAAAAATACCATCCATCTTTCTTTCTATTGCTTTCATTTGCCATTGTTAGTTGCCGTAAGCATCGGGTCATTTGTCGGTCATCGGACGGAGAGAGAGTATCTTTTCCTTTTCGGGCTTTGTATGACGTGTGTTTGCTTCTTGTGAATAGGCGGGTCGGTGTTCGCAACACGCACACAGGAAAAGAGATAGATAAAACAAAAATAAAATAAAATAAAATAAAATAAAATAAAATAAAAGGCAGAGGATAAACAAAAAAAAAAGAGAAAAAAAAAGGACATCTGCTCGAAGATCCGTAAATATACTTGTTGGGTTGGTGGGTAACGGTTGTCGGTTGAAGTCGTTGGTTTATTCTTGTCGGGCCCCGAGTTCGTATTAGGTACACGGTACCGGTTTTCGTACTCTCTCACGCTGCTCATACTACCTAAGCACCATGCCATACAAATTTGGCTTTTCGGGAATATTTTATTTAATAAATTTTGGTATTCTTCTCTTCTTCTTCTACTTCTCTTCCTCTTCCTCTTCCTCCTCCTTTTCTTCTTCCCCTCCGTTTCTCTTCTTCTTCTTCTTCTTCTTCTTCTTCTCCGTTTCGCTTCTTCTTCATTTCTCTTCTTTTTCGTCTTCTTTTTTCTTCTTCTTTTGTACCTTCTTTTTCTTCTCTTTTTCTTCTTCCTCTTCTGCACCTTCTCTTTTTCTTCTTCTTTTGTACTTTCTTCTCTTTTTCTTTTTCTTCCTCTTCTGCACCATCTTCTTCTCTTTTTCTTCTTTCATGCCTTCTTCTTCTCCTCTTTTTCTCTTTCTTCTTCCTCTTCTGCACCTTCTTCTCTTTTTCTTTTTCTTCTTTTCTTCGTTTTTTGCATCTTCTTTTATCTTTTTCTTTTTTTCTTCCTCTTCTGCACCTTCTTCTTTACTTTTTCTTTTTCTTCTTCTTCTTCTTTTGCACCTTCTTCTCCTCTTCTTCTTCTTCTTCTTCTTCTCATAATAATAATATTCCTTTATCTTATTCTTCTACTTATAATCCTTATCCTCCTCCTCCTCCTTCTTCTTCTTCTTCTTCTTCTACTACTACTACTACTTCTTTTACGCTTTATTTTCTTTCACTCCTCCTCTTCTTTCTACTGCTTCTTTTTCTTCCTTTTCACTTTTCTTCTCCTTTTTCCTCTTTTTTCTTTTTTCTACTACTACTAATAATACTTCGTTATCTTATTCCTCTGCTACTACTACTATTTTTCCTCCTCTTTCTTCTTTTTCGTCTTCTACTATTACTACTCAATCGCCTTTTCCTCCTTTTCTACTCTTTCTCCTCCTCTTCTTCTTCTTCTTGTCTATTACTAATACCCCTTCACCTCCTCTTCTTTCTTTGTCATCGTCTATGCTCCGTCTCGCTAGAAAACGAGGACGATCCCCCATGGCTTCTTGTTCTTAGCAATGGTTGGTTTTTTGTTGTCATTCCCTCCCCCATACCAATACCAATGCCACTATCCATTCTCACAAGCTCGCCACGTAGACGGCCTGCTGCCTCTCCTTATTACTTTTAACTTCCGTATGTCTTGTGAGTATCAAATTCTCTAGACCGTCCTTCCTAATTATATGATCAAGAAATTTCAGCCGTATCTTTCGGATTATGATTATGAGTTTTCTTTTTAATGCCATTTTCCTGAAAACTTCTTTGTTGCTTACACGCCCCATGGTATTCCCATCATCCTTCTGTAGAACCAGTTTTCTGTTGTCTCCTGTGGGAAAATTGTCCAGAATTCACTGCCATATAGGAAAATGGATATCACATAACATCTCAGCACTATTTTCTTTGTTTCGACCGAGATTTTCTTGTTTCTTATTATTTTGCTTAGCTTTCGGAAGGGATTTTTGGGTTATTGCTATTGCAATGCGCATTCGTATTTCAGTATCACATTTCCCCTTTTTTCCCTCCATGTTTACACATTGAGCTTTTTCTCTTGTTGAAAACCGGTTTGCTTAAAATTGGTGGTTAGTCTTTTCTTCTCGCTTTCTTTTGCTGAAATGTCTAGAAGAGTGTTTCCCAACATGGGCGCTAGCACCCACTTGTGGGTTCTGTTATGCTGAAAAAGGGGACTAGGAGTTTTTATTTCATTTGAGTGGGCGGTGAACCCCCTCAGCGGTGAGTATTCATTTTTTTCAAATTTTCAAAAATTATTCAATATTGGCTACAAAAGAAAATTTATGAAAAGTATTTAAAGCTACGGGAAGTTATCAAACATTTCTTCATTGATTTTCCAACTTCCTATCTGGACACTAAGAGTCTTAGACAGAAAGCACCAAAATCAATCATCGCACTAAAATCGTTGAGATAAGCTATCAAATGAACCTAGAGTTAGGGTCTTAAAAAGTAAGGACCAAAGACAAACATCGCATGTGATAAGATCTAAACTTATTTATAAATAGAACTTTGTCTGTTTATGTGTGTGTGCGTCTGTGTGTGTGTGTGTATGTCTGTGTGTGTCCGTTACCTATAGACTCCGAAACGACTGAACCGATTTTCTTGAAAATTTACACAGTTGTACTATAAGCGTCTGCGAGTGTTCTTAGCTAGATGTTGTGTCAAAGTACCCCCCGATAAATATCGATAATCGAAAAAATCGGGTTATAGAAGGAGTGGTCCGATTTTAATCAAATTTGATACACTCATAGACAAAGACATAAGAACCGATATTCAGAAGTTTTAAGGTTGCAGTTTTTACAGTAGTGCAGAAAATCGATAATATATATATATATATATAAAGGCAAGATGTTAATGTATGTGTCTGTTTCTCTGCCTGTATGTCTGTATTTTTTTCAGCCCTTTTATTTTAGTTTTTGCTTCGGATTTGGCTCTAAGTAGGTATGATTATAGTTCTTAGTCTCAGCCATGATACCATTTACTCAGAGGACTTATTTAGCCTTCAAAATTCAGTTTACGATGAAAAAAATTATTTGATATCGATACCAGGAAATCAAAATTTGACTTACATCCATTCATTTTTCTTTCAGTCTACGATTTCGCTTTAACTGGAAACAACTATTGCTTTTTTAGTCTTTCGTGCCAACGTTCAAAGAGTCTGAGCTCCAGGACCATGGATTAGTTTTAAAGCTTTCATTACCCCCCGAGCAACGCAGGGCTATACTGCTAGTTTCAAATAAACCTAGAGTAAGAGCCTTAGCCAGTAAGCACCAAAATCAACGATCACATTGAAAACATTGCGATAAGCTGTCAAATGAACTTAGATTAAGGATCTTAATCAGTAAAGATCAAAGTCAACCATCGCATTGAAAACATTGTGATTTTTTATAATCATTTCGCCCTAAGCAGGGCAGTTTACTGCCACTGGTGCGCAGGAGATTACATAGAAGCAAATTATGAGAAAAGTGACAGGTTATAGGGGGTGTCAGGAAGTGGGAAAAAGAAGGATGATTGTGGCCATAAAGTGAGGGATCAGTTTATATATTGCTTATAATGCAAAATTGATCCCCCACTTTATATCCACATTAGAATAGTATAGGAATTTTTTTTTTATAATCATATCGCCCCAAGCAAGGCATTTTACTGCCACTGTTTTGCAGGGGGTTATATAGTAAGAGTGGAGTGGACGGAGAAAGGAGCATGAGAGAGAGAGGATGCATGTTAGTGAGATAGGAGATGACTATTGACTTTACATTTAAATTCTTGGAGATTGTAGCTGTCGGGGAAGCAAGTAAACGGAAGGGAATTCCACAGGCGGGAAGTGCGAGAAAAGAAGAAGAAAGTTATGATTAAGAGTTGCAGATTATAGGGGGTGTCAGGAAGTGGGTAAGAGAAGGAGGAGAATACTGATGAAAGTGGAGTGGACGGAAAAAGAAGCATGAAAGAGAGGATGCAGGTTAGTGAGATAGTAGATGACAATTGACTTTACATTTAAATTCTTAAAGATTGTAGCTGTTGGTGAAGCAAGTAAACGGAAGGCAATTCCACAGACAGGAAGTGCAAGAAAAGAAGCTGGTGGAGTAGAATTTGCATTTACATTTTATTGGTTTCATAGTGAAAGGGTGGGACCCAGTTGCTAATCTTGTGGCTGAAGTAAATTCATATATAGGGGCACCAGAGAGTTACATTCATCGGAGCTGAAGTCGTGAAAGCATTTGTCAAGTGGTTGCAATTAAATTCCTGGAGGTTGTAGCCGTCAGGAAAGCAAGAATATGGAAGAGAGTTCCACAGGTGGGAAGTGCGAGAAAAGAAGCTGGTGGAGTAAAATTGTCGTCTGCATTTGGTTCAACTAACTGTGAATGGGTGGGACCTAGTTGCCAGTCTGCTTGCACGAGTAAACACCTGTGGCGGGGGCACCAGTGACTTAAGTTCGTAGGAGCAGAAGCCGTGAAAATATTTATAGAACAGACAGGAGGTGAGAAAGTGGCTGGGGTCGAGCAGCCAAGTCGGTACCTATCACATGACTGATTCACCTGTGTCAAGAACACTGAGATGAACAGCGGGGACGCCTGACCATATATGACAGAAGTATTCCATGCACGGACGTAAGAGGAAAGGTAGCTTGGAGAATCTAATACTCAAAGTACATATTGCATGCCTGAGAATGATGGTACAACAGTGAGAAACGTACTTAACGATTACTTAACGACATAAGATTGACCAGAAAAAAATTCATGCCAAAGAGATAAGAGTTATTTATAGGAAAAAATAAATAAAAAAATAAGTCGTTTAGTTGGTTAGTTGTTTTTATGCAGAATATCAATCTGCATGGATTATTTTATGCCGGAATCTAAATATCAATTTTCAATCTTTGAAATTAATTCAAGAGAATGGCATTATTTCATTATTCAATTTCAATTACATTTTTTAATCATTTCACCCCAAGCAAGGCAGTTTTACTGCCACTGTTGCACAGGGGGCTACATAGGGGAAAGTGATGAGAAAGAGTGTTAAGTTATAAGGGGTATCAGGAGGGGGGTAATAGACCGATGAGAATACCGGTGTGATGGGGGTAGAGTGGATGGAGGAAAGAGCTGGAAAGGATGTGAGTTAGCGAGATAGGAGATGTCTATTGACTTTACATATAAATTCCTGGAGATTGTAGCCGTAGGGGGAGCAAGTGTTCAGTGCAATTATATTGTAGAACTTTTGAATATTTTTCATTAGCAAACGAGTTATTACACGACCCAGGTTTCTACCATCAGTGGTGCCTTCAGGCGATTTGCAGTAATTGATTTTACTGTTGTTTTTTTTTTAAGAACGCTCACGTGGAAGGGAGTTTTTGAACACGCATTTTTTAAAATTACAATGAATTATGGCGTTTTCATCCATGGTTGTATGAACCTAAGAGGTATTTTTTAGTATGGTTACACTTAGTCATAATTTCCGTTCTTTCATTCAACAGTTCGCTTTGTTTGGGAATGGCATAATCTCTAACTTTTCTTCTTAGTACAGTCTACATATTTTGCCACCGTTGTAAGGATTGGCTATTTTTACTATTCTTAGTCTTTTCTATATTTTGATTTTAATTTTCATGCGTGGCTAGCCAATTTAGTACAGTTTTTAAGTTTTCTATTTTAAATGTAGACCTTTGAGTGAACCACCTGGTCTTCAATGTGACTTTGGTTGAACCCAAATATATTTTATTTTAGCCATTTGGGTGCGATGGGGGTGCAGTGGATATCGGCTCGGAACGAGAAATCGGGGAGCCGAGTTCAAATTCCAGTTGAATTCCCTGCATTCACTTACGCGCAAATACCCTTAGGAAAGGTATTAATCCATCTCTTCCTTCCAGTTATGGGTTAAATAACAGGACAGATTGGGTTCTATAGCCTTTGCTGGCAACCAGTCTACCACAGAAAGCAATGGCAACCTACTGCGGGATAATCTTCTGCCCAGTCAGTCATGTCTCTTTCGAGACATGATCGCCCAAGCGTGTTTCACGTATGACACTTAACTAACTGACTGACCTTTGTTTTCTAAATGATTTCTTTCGTGTTGCAAAGTCTTTGAAGTGGGCATTTATTTTTGTCCCAGCAGTTGCATTCTCTATTAGTGGTCTTATTTTGTACACTGCTATCTAAGTTTCTGGCGTTTTTTTTTTTTTTTTTTTTTTTTTTTTGTCAGTCGTAAACCTAGAGGGTAATCTCGATAGGATCGCGCTAAAAAAGTTAAAAAAAAAAAATGAAAAACAACGAAATTAAACGTGGGGGTAGTCTGCTTCAGGTCCGCCAATTTTTTAAAAGTACTAGCAGTATAGCCCGGCGTTGCTCGGGTGTAATGAAAGCTTTAAAACTAATCCATGGTCCTGGAGCTCAGACTCAGCCTAAAGAATATTTGTGTGAAGTTTGGTGAGAATCGGATAAATATTGTGGATTTGTATAAAGGACATACAGACAGATAAATAAACACACACACACACACACACACACACACACACAAACATCTTGCCTTTTATATATATATATATTATCGATTTTCCGCACTATTGTAAGAACTGCAACCTTGAAATTTCTGAATATCGTTTCTTATGTCTTTGTCTATGAGTGTATCGAATTTGATTAAAATCGGACTACTCCTTCTATAACAAGAATATATATAAAAGGCAAGATGTTTGTGTGTATGTCTGCTTATCTGCCTGTATGTCTGTATTGTTTTCAGCTCTTTTATTTTAGTTTTTGCTTCGGGTTTGGCTCTAAGTAGGTATAATTGTAGTTCTTAGTCTCAGTCATGATACCATTTACTCAGAGGACTTATTTAGCCTTCAAAATTCAGTTTACGACGAAAATAACTTATTTGATATCGATACCAGAAAATCAAAATTTGACTTACATCCATTCATTTTTCTTTCAGTCTACGGTTTCGCTTTAACTGGAAGCAACTATTGGTTTTTAGTCTTTCGTGCCAACATCCAAAGAGTCTGAGCTCCAGGACCATGGATTAGTTTTAAAGCTTTCATTACACCCGAGCAACGCCGGGCTATACTGCTAGTACAACAATAACATATAATCTAACAATTAAACAGGAGTTGTTAGGTTCACCTATCACCTTGTTCACACTCCTCCCCGATCTTCTGAACAGGCGTGGATGTTTAAACCTTGTTTCCGGTTTAGAACTGGGCTTCCGGTTCCTTCTAATGTCTTTTCATCCTCTTTCACTTCCAGTAGCCTCCTTGCGTCTTAGAGGCATTATCGCCTTTCTCTTAGAGGCATTTATCGTCTGGAGCAAATTAATTAAAATGATGAAATTATTCTTGATAATTATATATTCCAAAATGATTATAATTCAATGCTATAAACATTTTCGAATCAATTAAATTTTGCTTTGAATGTTACACTTAGACTGATTCGTTTTTTAGGCGTTATCAACCTTGTTGCAGGTTATTTATAGACAGAAATTAATTTTTAATTGCAAGAATATTTTAGAGATAATGATTTTACTACAAGTCATACTAATTAATCCATATTAGAGGGAGAAAAGGTGAATTCTTACCTTTCTCAAGGGTATGTGCGTGTAACTGAATTTAACGAACCCAAAATTGGAATTGAAATTCGGTTCTTTAATTTCAACGAAGGATGTGCGTTGTGGTGTAGTGGATATCGGCCCGGAACGAGAAACTGGGGAGTCGACTTCGAATTCCAGTTTAATTCTTTGAATTCGCTTACACGCAAATACTCTTGGGAAAGGTATTAATCCGTCTCTTCCCTCCAGTTATAGGTTAAATAATAGGAAAGATTGGGTTCTATAGCCTTGGCTGGCAAACAGTCTATTATAATAATATAATGGATCTCTTCCCTCTCTAGCTATGAGTCAAATAGCAGGACAGATTAGGTTCTATCGCCTTGGTCGGCAACCACTCTACTGCAGAAAGCAATGGCAACCTACTGCGGGATAATCTTCTACCTAGTCAGTCATGTCCCTTTCGAGACATGATCGCCTAAGCGTGTATCACGTATGGCATTTAACTGACTGACTGAATATAATAGTTGAGAACATGATTAGGGTTTCTACTGGGCATAAAGTGGGGGATCAGTTTATTACTTCATAACAATATAAAACTGATCCCCCACTTATTACTACTTAATAATATAGTACATCTCTTCCACCTCTAGCTATGAGTCAAATAGCAGGACAGATTAGGTTCTATCGCCTTGGTTGGCAACCAGTCTATCCCAGAAAGCAATGGCAACCTACTGAGGGATAATCTTCTACCTAGTCAGTCATGTCTCTTTCGAGACATGATTGCCCAAGCGTGTATCACGTATGGCACTTAACTGACTGACTGAATATAATAGTTGAAAACATGATTAAGGCTTCTACTGGGCATGAAGTGGGGGATCGGTTTTCTATTGTTATGAAGTCATAAACTGATCCCCCACTTATTACTACTTAATAATATAATACATCTCTTCCACCTCTAGCTATGAGTCAAATAACAGGACAGATTGGGTCCTATAGCCTTGGTCGAAAAACCAGTCTACCGCGGAAAGTAAAGGTAACCTACCGCGGGATAATCTTCTTCCTAATCAGTCATATCCCTTTCGAGACATGATCGCCCAAGCGTGTATCATGTATGGCACTTAACTGACTGAATTCCGACGAAAGACTAATTGTTAGGAGAAAAGTTTCGGAGTTCATGAAATATATTTAATATAATTTTAAATTTTGTTTTTAAATTTCATTGAGAAAGTTACGCTCAAAATAAAAAAAACAGTTGACATGTCGGAGGTAATTTAATCTTTAATTGCTGTTAACATTTCTTGTTTACATGCTGAAGTAATAAAAATTGTTAATTTTCATCTAAAATCGTAACAAGATTATTTGCTTACCTAAAACTATGTACAATACAGTCTTTCACACACGATGAATGTTTTTAATATTATGGGTCCTGCGAGAATTGGGTCTCATTTATATTTTGGCAGTCATTGTCATTTATAAAACTGAAAATGAGTCTGCATTTGAAACAATTACCGAATTCTGCAATTCATTGCAAAGTAGTACACTGACGTGCTAAAAGTTAAGAAAAAGTGCACTGACGTGCCAAAAGTCAGGGAAAGGTAAAAAAAAAAAAAAAAAAGAATGGATTTGTTTTAATGCATTACTTCTTCTTATAAATATATATAAATTATTATACATTAATATAAACGTTATTATATGTGAATGCACGTATTTTAGTTGTGATTTCTGTTTTTGATTTTCTTAAACAGTAAAAATAATATCAAACGGACTAGATTTGGAAGCCCTACTAAAGAAAGATTGTGCCTCCGATAGAATTCGAAACTGTAACTCCTTTTTCAAAAATGAAACAGCCTCTTCTGGGGGGAAAATGTGTGAAGTACGAACTTTTTTCTCTTGTTGTCATTCGATTATTTATATATATATATATATATATATATATATATATATATATAGACGATTTTTTTACGAAATCCGTGACGAAATGAATTAACTTCAATATATATATATATATATATATATAATTTGTTTTAGTCCATTAAAAATAATGTTTAAACTAATAAATTTTTAAAAAATATGTCGAAATTAATCCATTTCTTAACGGATTTCGTAAAAAGCTTCGTAAATAAATTGACTTTGTCTGCTTTAGGATACGAAGCAGAGTAGAAATCAAAAACTCTGGAAAGTTTGTGTTTGAAAGCATTATTCGGGCTTTGTTAGTCCTTCATGGTCAAGCAGTTTAGACACGTCAAATCTAATGACGGTTTCACTAAGGGGACGCATGTTTGAATTCTGCCAGAGAATGTATATTTTTCTAACGAGATTTCTCAATTATTCAGGTCAGTAAATGTAAATATGCTGCTTAATTATATAAAAAAAAAAAACAGAGCATCTACTCAATACGTGTATCCATTAAAAATAATATTTAATTAATGAAATATATATATATATATATATATATATATATATATATATATATACTAGCAGTATAGCCCGGTCTTGCTCGGATGTAATGAAAGCTTTAAAACTAATCCATGGTCCTGGAGCTCAGACTCTTTAGACATTGGCACGAAAGACTAAAAAGCAATAGTTGCTTCCAGTTAAAGCGAAATCGTAGACTGAGAGAAAAATGAATGGATGTAAGTCAAATTTTGAGTTTCTGGTATCGATATTAAATAAGTTATTATCGTCGTAAACAGAATTTGGAAGGCTAAATAAGTCCTCTGAGTAAATGATATCATGGCTGAGACTAAGAACTACAATTATACCTACTTAGAGCCAAACCCGAAGCAATAACTAAAATAAAAGGGCTGAAAAAATACAGACATACAGGCAGATAAAGAGACACACACACAAACATCATATATATATATATATATATATATATATATATATATATATATATATATATTATCGAGTTTCTGCACTATTGTAAGAACTGCAACCTTGAAACTTCTGAATATCGTTTCTTATGTCTTTGTCTATGAGTGTATCAAATTTGATTAAAATTGAACCACTCCTTCTATAACCCGATTTTTTCGATTATCGCTTTTCGATATTTATCGGGGGTACCTCGACACAAAACCTAGCTCAGAACACTCGTAGAGGCTTATTGTACAACTGTGTAAATTTTCAAGAAAATTGGTTCAGCCATTTTGGAGTCTATAGGTAACGGACACACACACACACACACACACACACACACACACACACAAAGTTCCATTTATAAATAAGTTTAGATATATATATATATATATATATATATATATATATATATAAAGTCTGTCAAAATATTCCGAATTTTACATTCGTGAAATAGCTATTTCGGCGAGAAAATTCTTCCTTCTTCGAGCAACGATCAAAAACATAATTTTTGTTTTTAATCGTTGCTGAAGAAGCGAGGATTTTCTCGCTGAAATAGCTATTTCACGAATGTAAAATTCGGAATTTTTTGACATACTATACATATTTGCCTCTGTAAATAGATAATACTATTTAGATTGAGCCCTCCACCTTGATCAATTTTAATATTAATAAAATTAATGTTGATAGGATCTAGTTTTGGGGATTTTACCTATTTGCTAATCCTTTTTTCGAAGGGGGATTTCATTCAGAAATGAATTAGAGCACTCTGGCTATTGGGCCCGTATAATGATAATATACACACTAAAAATCTGCCTTCTACCGAGCGCCCATAGCCCAGAGGTAGAATCGCCGACTGACGCCAATTCGGTTGAGTTTCAATTCTGGGTTAAAAGCTATCGGAGTCTAACCGTACTGATGAGCTGTGATACAGCGAAACAGATCTGTCTGCGGATGACTATATATATATGACTATATATATATATATATATATATATATATATATCAGCGATTTGAAAGACTGCTGTAAATCATAGGGATTTTAATGTTTTTGTCATCTTCCCCTTCATACAAATAGACATAAAAAGACTTCTATCCATTCACCAATGAGCACAAACTAAACAACACACTAGATTTAGAAAAATAATACTTAAATATCCCTAAGGAAGGAATACATATAATTAAGTATTACCGAAAATCAATATTATACTATAATAATAAATTATGGACACAAAAGTTCAATAATAATAATAACAATAACCATAACGACAATAACTTTGACGTAACAATGGGTAGCTATGACAGCTTATGCATATGCGAACTTATGGGCATATACATTATCAATAAACTAATAAATATTATTAAAAAAAACATAGGTTTGTACAAGGACGACGGCTTACTAATCATAAGAAACTGTAAATGCAGAACTATAGAAAAAGTAAGAAAGGAAATAACAAAAATTTCAAAACCCCAGGATTTGCAATATATATAAAATCTAATAAAAAATAGTAAACTCCATAGCTAAATCTGCTGCTAAGAAAGTCGGTTCTCTGTGAAGGGCCAGAAAGTTTTGTCCGCCTGAAACAATCCTGCACATATATAAATCTACCATCCGCCCGTGCATTGAATACTGCTACCATATCTGGTCGGGTGCTTCTGCTATTCATTGCGAGGTTCTCATCAGAATACATTTTGCACATTTATAAATCTACCATTCATCCACGCACTGAATACGGTTGCCATATCAGTTTACTCTCGCATCAATCAAAAATCTGCTGAGGCTGTCAAAGCAAACCTCGCTGGCGAGCTTGAAAATGACCTCCGACCCGTGGCGGGCTGAGGTAAAAAATGTCTCGTGAATTTTAATGCTTCCAAAACGAAACTGCTATCTATTAACCATCACAGACAATCACCCCTACCCCCCTCATTAGCATGAATCAGGCTAGTCTCTCTGAAAGCAAAACACTTCGCCTCCTCGGCTTAACTCTCACAACAGACCTCAAGTGGAATGACTATATAGAATCCATAGCTAAATCCGCTGCTGAGAAGGTCGGTTCTCTGTGTAGGACAAGAATTTTTTTCCGCCTGAAACAGTCCTGCACATATATAAATCTACCATCCGCCCGTGCATTAAATACTGCTGCCATACCTGGTCGGGTGCTCCTGCTATCCACCTAAGTGTCCTTCACAAATTCCAATGTGACAGATCCCGGCTTGGCAGCTCGGATACAGTCACCTTTCACCGGCGCAACGTGGCTTCCCTGTGTCTCTTCTACAAATACTTTCACGGCGTCTGCTTCGATGAAACCAATAAATTGTAAATGCAAATTCTACTCGAGTAGCTTTGTTTCTCGCACTTCCCGCCTGTGGAATTCCCTTCCATTTACTAGCTTTCCCGACAGCTATAATTTTTTTTTAATCGTATCACCCCGAGCAAGGCGGTAACGCCACTGATGTGCAGGAGGCTACGTAATAGTGAAAAGATTGGAAAAGAGAAAGCCGGAAACCACATCCTAAACAGGGAACAAGGGATGAGCCTCTTAACCTGTTCAATAGACGTGGGTGGAGTGTGAACCGGGCGATAGATAGATCTATCTACTCTAATTATCTCCAAGAATTTAAATGTAAAGTCAATAGTCATCTCCTATCTCACTAATCTGCATCCTCTCTCTCATGCTCCTTTCTCCGTCCACTCCACTCTCATCGGTATTCTCATCCTTCTCTTACCCACTTTCTGACACCCCTCTAACCTGACACTCTTTCTCATTACTTTCCTCCTATGAAACTCCCTGCAAAACAGTGGCAGTAAAATGCCTTGCTTGGGGCGATATGATTATAAAAAAGAGGATAGATAGATAGATAGATAGATAGATAGATAGATAGATAGATAGAATCTCCAAGAATTTAAATGTAAAGTCAATAGTCATCTTCTATCTCACTAACCTGTATCCTCTCTCTCATGCTCCTTTCTCCGTCCACTCCACTCTCATCAGTATGGTCATCCTTCTCTTACCCACTTCCTGACACCTCCTATAACCTGTCACTCTTTCTCATAACTTTCTTCCTAGGTAAACCCCTGCAAAACAGTGGCAGTAAAATGCCTTGCTTCGGGCGATATGATTATTAAAAAAAAATGCTATGCTATTCTAATGTGGATATAAAGTGGGGGATCAGTTCTACATTACAAGCAATATATAAAGTGATCTAAATGATCCCTTACTTTATGGCCACAGTCATCCTTCTCTTACCCACTTTCTGACACCCCTATAACCTGTCACTTTTTCTCATAACTTTCCTTCTATGTAAACCCCTGCAAAACAGTGGCAATAAAATGCCTTGCTTCGGGCGATATGATTATAAAAAAAACTTCCTAGAAATGACATCCAACTTAAACAACAGAACTTACAAAACCATACAGTAAAGCAGCCAATAATCCAATATATATTAACAAAAATTCTAACCACCCACCAAACCCATATCATAAAGAAAAAAATCTCAACAAATTCTAGCAGAGAAATATATACACTGTTTGATTATAAACAGAAAATTTAATTAAATACGAATAGGGATCAATACTTAGTTTTTAGTCACCATAGAGTTAGACCAGTGCACATTTGTATTAAAAAGTGTTCAATACAATTATATTGTAGAACTTTTGAAAAAAAGTTCAAACAAATCATTTATATATATATATATATATATATATATATATATTCCATTTGTAAACGACTTATTAGGTGACCTAGGTTTCTACCATGAATAGTGTCTTCAGGCGATGTTTAATAACTGATTTTACCGTTTACCGTTTTTCTTTTTAATAACGCTTACATAACGGTGTTTTTTTTTGGGGGGGGGGGGGTTAACGTTCACGTGGCATGGAATTTTTGAACGCGCAATTTTAAAAATTAAAACGAATTATGGCGTTTTCATCCATGGTTGTATGAACCTAATAGGTATTTTTAGTATGGTTACACTTCGTCATAATTTCCGTTCTTTCATTCAACAGTTCATTTTTGTTTGGGAATAGCATAATCTCTAATCTGAAGACACTACTCATGGTAGAAACCTAGATCGCGTAATAACTCGTTTACAAATGGAATATATATATATATATATATATATATATATATATATATATATATATATATATATATATAAATGATTTGTTTGAACTTTTTTTTTTATCGATACTCGTATTTAAGTAGATATTCTGTTTTTTAATTAAACAGTATTATATATACTGGCCTGATTATTTACGATAATTTTTTATTACGAAAATGTGTGTCATTCGGCAGAATTTGAACCTGCGACCCCTATCCACATAAGGGAAGCTACCATGTGATCTGGCACGTCTTAGACCTCTCGACCACGAATGACCATTAGTCTAAACGAGCTTTTAATCAAGCCTATATAACACAGTTTTCGATTTATTGCAACAACCATATCTGCTCTGAAATGTATCGTAATGTCAACAAATGCAAACATGTTACGGAAATTAACGAAGATTAATGAAACTTGTTTATAAACAACCGACAATTTGAAATGATTTGTTTGAACATTATTTTTTATCGATGCTCGTATTTGAGTAGATATTTAGTTTTTTAATTAAATAGTATTATATATTTATATCTACTGGCCTGATTATTTACGATAAATTTTTATTACAAAAATGTGTGTCATTCGGCAGGATTCGATCTTGCGACCCCTATCCACATACCGGCCTGAATATTTATAATTATTTATTATAGTTTCGATGGATGAATTGCCATCTAAATGGCGAAAAAATGTAAATAACACTGACATCTCAGTTTAACAAATATATTTACCAAAATTACACAAAAATATCTTCAAATACTTAAGCAGAGGTCAGCAACCTGAGAAGGGATTTTGACCGGAACGCGATAACTGATCCCCAATGAGTCGACTCATCTCATTATACTTACGAGTCGAGGCGAGTCATGACCTGAGGTTGTAGTTGTCCAGACCTACACCAAAATTTGCTCGAAAATTCAATCCAAGTCCGCTCCTAAAAGTCCAGGTCCATCTTCCAGCCCTGGCTATTTTGTGCTTCGGTCTACACAGAGATATCATAAAACCAAGGAGAACAGAAGAACCAATTTTAGGTTCATTTCAAAATTATTTGATCAAATTGTTGTTGCTTCCTTAGTTACTTAGTTCCTCTGTCCGTTACACCACTGAAGAAAGATAACACACTTACTCTCTACACGAGCTTTTCCTTCCCCTCTATCTTTTTAAACGATACTCTCCTCAGCCTTTCTCTCACCTTTGCCAAACGGAAGGGTTGTAAAGAGTGAGAGAGTAGGAGGAGAGAGCCTATAGCATTACCGTATCAGTAGCGGCTTAAGTAATTGTGTGTGTATATGTGTGTGTACTGTGCAATATAGTAAAAATAGGTAGGTTTGTTATCGTATCCCGCGATCTAATAACGAAATTTCTGGCCTCTTTTACACCCTCAGACTTTTCTGTTTACAATGGACACAGGAGACATGATTTTTCGGTAATAAAAAAAATTCTCTTTCAAAATCTCTCACAAAATAGCGTATTGTATTTTGTTTAAAGTCTGTGCATACACCGCATAATATAATATAAGATTGCATTAAAGTAGCTTCTATGGACATTACTTTTATAGATATTTTAATAAAATGACACTCTGTGTTATCGTTATTTTATTATCCAATTCCTTTATGTTTGAAGACGTTATTATCATTTGTTGTCTGATAAAGTAAATTTTTTCCAGAAAATCATAATTATCCTTTCGTGGAAATTCCACGGGTTCTGCTAGTGATAAATAAATGTCATAGTAATTGGTTCGCGGCTCAACTCTAGTCGAGTCATGACTCGACTTTATCTCGACTTATATCATTTTTTTATTTGAAAATTATTTTAAAATTTGATTTGGCACAAACTGCGTTGTGTCTTGCGTATCAGTGACTGCGAGTGAACCGGAAAATGGAGATGAGGGGAACGAATTTTGGTATTAATATTTTTGTTCGATCCTTGTGTTTATTTAAAATTCAAATTTATTGTAAAATGACAGACAAGGCTTTCGAATAGAATAAAAGCCCTGCCGTTGCGTTCTTCCACAAACCTTCTGATTCACCCTACCTAATATCCGCCACCAACCGAATGTGAGTGGTGTGACAGCAAAAACACAATTAAAAATACATCATATGTGCTGGGATCCACGCATCGTTTCCGCTCACACAACACAATAATAATAATAATAATAATAATAATAATAATAATAATAGTACATGTTCTTTACTTGCCCCAAATGAATATAAAAATTGTCACGATAGAGTGGGACAATATTTACATTGGACAATGTGCAAATAGTATGGAAAAAATGTAAACAAACACTGGTACAAACATCACCCAGCACCGGTTACAGAAATAGATGTCACCATTCTATGGGATTACGCCATCTACATAGACAGGAAAATTGAAGCAAATGGGCCGGACATCATTATTAAAAACCAGAAAGAGAAAACTTGTCTATTAATTGATATGACTTGTCCAGCGGATTGTAACATAGCAACCAAGGAATTTGAAAAACTGTCAAAATATAAAGACCTGGAAATTGAAATAGAAAAAATGTGGAAATTGAAAACAAGAGTTGTGCCAGTGATGGTAGGTGCACTTGGAATGATAAAAAATGAAACAAAACAACACATTGAAAGAATCCCTGGAAACCCCAGCTTAAGAGATATACAAAAATTTGTCTTGTTAAGTACAGCCCACACACTAAAGAGAGAGAACTTTGTTTATGTAACGCTATGGATGTTAGGGGAGATAAAAAAAAAACATGAAATGGAGCCATAACATCACACCACGACCTGCCTTAGGTCTTCCCGCAGACTTGGTAGGTAGTACGACCATAGCAGAAATCGTATTTTGATGAAAAATGACATAATAATAGTAACATTAATAATAATAATATGTACAAGTTATAGAAAAGCTATTAGCCGTGACCAACAGGGAACATAAGACTTGTAACATGAGAAACGAGGCTTTCGAATACGATGAAAGAACTGCTATTAAAAAAATTATTTTGATGTAAAATTAGTAAGAGAATCAAATTATTCCTTTTAACCAATGATTAATTTGTTTAAACATTTTTCTGCATTTGGCTCTGCATTCTTGCAATTCATGCAATTTTTGACGTTATACAAAACTGTAAAAGTTTTATTTTTAATATAAATTTAGATTTTATTTGTAGGAAAAAATAGATGACGATGAATTGAAAACTGATATAAACAAAGAAAAAATTACGTCAGACCAATTGACGGTTTACCCTAGGGACGCAGGTTCGAATTCTACCGGAGGACGCATATTTTCATAACAAGATTTCTCGAATATTCAGGCCGGTATATATATATATATATATATATATATATATATATATATATATATCAGTCAGTCAGTTATGTGCCATACGGGATACATGATTGGGCGATCATGTCTCGAAGGAAAGACATGACAGACTGGGCAGACTGGGCAGAAGATTATCCTGCCGTAGGTTGCCATTGCTTTCTGCGGTAGACTGGCTGCCAGCCAAGGCTATAGATCCCAATCTGTCATGTTATTTAATTCATAACTGGAGGAAAGAGACGGGTCAATACCTTTCCCAAGGGTATTTGATCGTAAGTGAATGCAAGGGATTCAACTGGAATTCGAACTCAGGTTGCCGATTTCTTGTTCCGAGCCGATATATACTGCACCACAACGCACACCCAGAAAATATTCTGTTTATATATGTGATATTCATTCAGAAATTATAACATGGATATGTTATAATATCACTACAAAAGTAGCTATTTTGTTTCGACACTTCTTGGGTCGTGTCAAGTTATGTGGTTTATTTTAAATTGAATGGTTTTAAAAGTTTAAAAACAAGCAAAACCCCTTTGAACATTATTCCATCCATACGTACCCTATACTCGTGTATATATATATATATATATATATATATATATATATAGTTTCAAATAAAAACTTTTTTTCTGGACAAATAATATCCAACACTGTCAGTTAGCATTCTTTAACAAATGACCATCTAAACATTATTTTTAATGAATAAATTAAGCATCAAATATTATTTTTAATGGATAAATTAAACCGATGAATTGAAAAATAGGTCAGAGTTAATCCATTTAGTAACATTATGCTACATTTTACAGATAGTCTTTTTTTTTTTAAAGAATGCTTACTGACAGTGTTGGATATTATTTGTCCAGAAAAAAGTCTTTATTTGAAATTATCAGTTTGTCTCCGAGAACGGTCACACGGCTTTTTGAAGAAATGTCAGCAGATGTTAAAAATCAATCAATCAACGCCTGCAGTGAATTAAAATATTTTCTAATTGCAGCCAATGAGAGTTAAGACTTATGTGACGCTGTACAACTTGCTGTCTTTGTGCGAGAAGTGACTCCAACTTTTCAGATCTTTGATGACTTTATTCAGTTAATTCCTATAAAGAAAACCATTAACCAGAGCAGACATCTTTGAAGCTTTGTTTAAGATATCAGAAATGAAGTTTAATATTTCGAAGCAGAATCGGCAATACAACTGATGGTGCCTCAGCAATGGCAGAAAAAAAGGCTTTGTTGCTCGACTGAAATAATGTGTAAAAAGCCTTGAACTTGTTAAAACTCATTGCATTATTCATCAAGAGATTTTGTGCGTTAAGTCTTTGAAATTTAAGAACGTCATGGATATCGTTTTGAAGGCCGCGGATCTGATCCTATCTCGGGGATTAAATCATCGTCAATTTTAACAGTTTTTGTTAGATACTGAGGCAGAATATGGTGACCTTGCTTATTTCTGCGATGTACGCTGGGTTAGCCGAGTATCAATATTAAAATGAGTACTTGCCTTACACAAAGAGGTGGAGATATTCCTCGAAAGCAAACGTGTGAATATTTCATATTTTCAAAATTCTGATTAGCTTGCAATTTTGCTAATTATTGTAGACTAGCAGTATAGCCCGGCGTTGCTCGGGTGTAATGAAAGCTTTAAAACTAATCCATGCTCATGGAGCTCAGACTCTTTGGACGTTGGCACGAAAGACTAAAAAGCAATAGTTGTTTCCAGTTAAAGCGAAACCGTAGACTGAAAGAGAAATGAATGGATGTAAGTCAAATTTTGATTTCCTGGTATCGATATCAGATAAGTTAATTTCGTCGTAAACTGAATTTTGAAGGCTAAATAAGTCCCCTGAGTAAATGGTATCTTGGCTGAGACTAAGAATCACAATTATACCTACTTAGGCAAAAACTAAAATAAAAGGGCTGAAAAAAACAGATATACATGCAGATAAAGAGAAACACACACAAACATCTTGCCTTATATATATATATATATTATCGATTTTCTGCACTATTGTAAGAACTACAACCTTGAAACTTCTGAATATCGTTTCTGATGTCTTTGTCTATGAGTGTATCAAATTTGAGTAAAATCGAACCACTCCTTCTATAACCCGATATTTTCGATTATCGATTTTCGATATTTATCGGGGGTACCTCGACAAAAAACGTACCTAAGAACACTCGCAGATGCTTATAGCACAACTGTGTAAATTTTCAAGAAAATCGGTTCAACCGTTTCGGAGTCTATAGGTAACAGACATACACCCAGGTACAGACACAGACTAGGACACAGACACACACTCACACACACAGACAAAGTTTCATCTATAAATAAGTTTAGATAAATAGATATTGTGACTCATTTAAATAACTTAGATTTACAATTTCAAGGTAAATCTCAGCTCGTAAATAAATTGTATAAACATACCGCGACCTTTGAAAAAAAGCTAGAGTTGTGGGATCATCAAATTCTAAATAAGATTTATGCGTATTTTCCATCATTTAAAGAAAAGAACCCGGAGGATTTAGAGGTATTTGTGAATATAATTGAGGATTTGATAAATCAAATCGCCCGGTTCACACTCCACCCACGTCTATTGAACAGGTTAAGAGGCTCATCCCTTGTTCCCTGTTTAGGATGTGGTTTCCGGCTTTCTCTTTTCCAATCTTCTCACTTTTTTTTTTCAATTGAAGTAGATAGATCTATCTATCGCCCGGTTCACACTCCACCCACGTCTATTAAACAGGTTAAGAGGATCATCCCTTGTTTCCTGTTTAGGATGTGGTTTCCGGCTTTCTCTTTTCCAATCTTCTCGCTTTGTTTTTTTTTTTTTCAATTGAAGTAGATAGATCTATCTATCGCCCGGTTCACACTCCACCCATGTCTATTAAACAGGTTAAGAGGATCATCCCTTGTTTCCTGTTTAGGATGTGGTTTCCGGCTTTCTCTTTTCCAATATTTTCACTATTACGTAGCCTACTGCACATCAGTGGCGTTACCGCCTTGCTCGGGGTGATACGATAAAAAAAAAAATCGCATCACGTTTTGTTGAATTTCGTCTGCGTGCGAATCGCTTTAAATTTTTGGCTCAACCAATTGATGTAGAGATGGAAACCGTATCGGAATGGTTTCAAATGGAATTGATTGATATGCAATGTGATGACTTATTGGCATCTAAAGTTCATTCTAAATATGATTGATTTCGATGCAAAATATATTTTTTCAAGTGGGAAGTATAACCATATTAGTGAATCATGCAAAAAAGATGGCATCTTTATTTAGAATCACTTAATGTTTAGCAAGCTTGTCTCGCTAGAACCAGTTACAACTGAGTAGTGAGTTCGATCCTCACTGGGTGTCCCATATCTTAGGCCTTGTGCCACATCTAAGCAGTGCTTAGAAAATCTCCTTTTCAGTGTCAACAATTATTTTCCAAATTAAAACAAAACAATTTTAGAACAAAGATCTCTAAATATATAGCGAGATGTCTTTGGTATTGTGATTTAATTGATAATCCTCTTGATAATATCTTGCTCTTGACATCAACACGTTTGATGCTTAATATTTAGAAGCTTTCAAGGAACAAAATACACAAATTTTCCCAATAATTGTTTTGGACTGTTATGTATTTTAAAATGTTTTTGAAACAAATGATTCCAACGGTCTGTTAAATTGAATAAATTGTTTTTGGATTACTAAATTTATCTGTGGTTAATACAAATTACTTTCAAGTATAGTCAACACATGTGATTAAATTTTAGCATGGGTAGTTTTGGCGGACCTGTACGACATTACCACCGCCTGTACCTTTATTGATTATCATTTTTTTTTTTTTTACTTTTTTCAGTGCGTTCTTATCGATTAGTACATAAAGTTTCCGATTTTTAAAAAGAAATTTGAAAAAAAATTAAATATTTAAGGGATGTTCAGTTACTCCTACAAACTTATAAGAAATCGATCCTTCATTTTGGAAACACTCGCTTCGAGTTGTTGCCCATCTTGTTTTTTGGTTTTTTTGTAGGAAATTAATGAAAAAAAAAACCGTTCCGGAAATATGTTTTTATTAAAAAATTTTTAGAATAGGAATTATTTTAAAGATTCTCTGTCAAACAATTTTTTTTTACAACAGGAATTATTTTAAAGAAACTCCGTCCAAAACTTCTTTTTTTAATGTTTTAAATAACTTATTTTTCATTGATATGAAGTAGGGATAATTAAAGATTTTCCATGGGTTTGTCGATCTTTAAATTGTAAGCTTCTCTATGGTCTCAGCGACATCAAAGCGACCCCAACACGAGTGTTTCTATTCCATAATTATTCTTTTATGACCTTCGACCCGCCCGCTCTTCGTAATTAAAGTTCAACCCAACCTGTGGAGGCAAAGAAGTTGCAGACTCCTGTTGTAAAGAGTAAATTTGTCTCTCAGCTTCAACTCGTACGGCACCCAATGCCCTTGCTTTTGAATCATTCTTAATACTTTAAAACGTCTTGAAACAGTTGTGTGATCAACTCCTAATGATTCTGCAATTTCAGTTTGCACCTGACAAGTGTCTTTATGAAAGTAATGCCTCCAGTTCTTCGTATTCAAACTTTTTCAGTGCGCCAGAGCGTTCTTTATCTTAGACATTGTTGTAAGTAAAATATCCTGTCCTACCCAGGAATGGGTATGGCCCGGGTTATAAAAGACCGGGACTAGAACGAACTACAAAGTGATCTAGATTGTTCGTGACTATACGAGAGTCTTCGTCATTACACGAGAGTGATCGGGAGTTTTCGTTATTATACGAGAGTCATCGACTTTAGTCGAGAGCCATCGGCCTTAGACGAGAGCCAGACGTCACAAGACGGAAGCCTTCTTCTCAAGACGGACGCATACGTCCTATACAGAGACATTGCCTTCTTGATTGTTATTCTTGTTAACTGTTCGTTGGTGTACGTCTATTTGGTTTATTGTACTGAGGTATAATAAATCTTTATTTATATATCCTCAGTGTTAAGAATTATTTTTTGCACTATTCTTTCTCTGTTTATCCCCTCCCAAGATATAACAGACATCAAAATCATTATTTTAGAAGCGTCTAAAACAATCTTTGGTTGTTGTTTCCGTGGCCGCAAGTCTCAACAAGAAGTCTGCGTGCTTCAGCTGCAGATATCTTTTAAAGAAAGTAGTGCAGTAAAATTCCCTGTATATATACTTTTTTTGGTACGGAAACCGACATGTTTAACGTTATAAAAAACAAAGTTACTGACACCTCGGGTAAATGACAAACAATTCAATCTTGCTTAAAGCACTTCTTTATAAGTGCGTTACTATCTGAAACTACACGCACGCAGGTCTGGTAAAGCCATCTGTTGAAAAACAGTGAGAACTTATTCAAGGTCCTAATATATATTCACACCAGGATTTAATTCTAGGCTTCCCATTGGACGTTAAACAAAATTCAGTGTCCGTAAAAGGAATTTGATATTTATTTATTTATTTTTGGTTTTCCACCGGAACATCTGCGGAGAGTCCAGATACGCAAAGACCAGTTTTGGTCATTTGCTACCTGGACCTCTGAGGGCAAACATCCGGTCCCTTGCTTGCTCGGTATCACCACAAACGAACCCAGCCCTAGAGATCAGTCTGACCTGACGTCACCATGGCCTATTTGCTAAGTGTATTGTACATTTCCTGATAACGCCCTCCCCTGTTCAGTGACCATAATTTTATCTCCCTTTCGCAGGGTATTAATGCTGCCTCCAAAGAGAATTGGTGCAAGACTCATGACACATCTCACTAGCTATTCATAAATTAGTAAGCCCTTCGCTGAATTTTGTTTGCATATATGGAGCGTAAAGTTAGGTTTTTATTAGATGACTTCTTTCTTTACGGCTTATCAACCATTTATGGGTTATCTAAAGCGGAAACATATTTTACATTGTGAATTTTTTTTTATTTTATTTAATACTAGCAGTATAACCCGGAGTTGTTCGGGTGTAATGAAAGCTTTAAAACTAATCCATGGTTCTGGAGCGCAGACTCTTTGGACGTTGGCACGAAAGACTAAAAAGTTTCCAGTTAAAGCGAAACCGTAGACTGAAAGAAAAATGAATGGATGTAAGTCAAATTTTGATTTCCTGGTATCGATATATATATATATATATTATAGATTTTCTGCACTATTGTAAGAACTGCAACCTTGAAACTTCTGAATATCGTTTCTTATGCCTTTTTCTATGAGTGTATCAAATTTGATTAAAATCGGACCACTCCTTCTATAACCCGATTTTTTCGATTATCGATTTTCGATATTTATCGGGGGTACCTCGACACAAAACCTAGCTAAGAACACTCGCAGACGCTTATAGTACAACTTTGTAAATTTTCAAGAAAATCGGTTCAGCCGTTTCGGAGTCTATAGGTAACGGATACACACACACACACACACACACACACACACACACACACACACACAAACACACAGATAAAGTTCCATTTATAAATAAGTTTAGATAACATGAATTTTTGGTGACTAACAATGATTTTCCCCAAAACAAGTTCCTTGTATTTAACCCATAGCTAGGCGGAGAGATAGATTCATACTTCTGTGCTTTCTGATTGCATTCTACTTTGGAAATAAGGGAGCAGAAAGCTATGGAATTAGGGTCAGTTAATTAGACTCGCAGTGACTATATCGAATCCATTGCTAAATCCGCTGCTATGAAAGTCGGTTCTCTGTGCAGTGCCAGAAAGTTTTTCCTGTCTGAGTCCATCCTGCACAGACATAAATCTACCATCCTCCCGTGTACTGTTGTCATATCTGGTCGGGTGCCCTTGCTATTCTCCTCAGAGTTCTTGACAAAATCCAACGGAGAATTTGTAATGTGATCGATACCGACTTGGCAGCCCGGCTGCAGTCGCTCTCACACCGACGTGACGTGGCTTCCCTGTGCCTCTTCTATAAATACTTTCACGGCTTCTGCTTCGATAAACTTAGATCACTGGTGCCCCCTAGGTACGAATCTGCACGAGATACTAGATTAGCAACTAGGTCCCGCCCTTTTACAGTGAAACCGATAAAATGTAACCGCACTTTCAACTCCTACAGCTTCTTTTCTTGCACTTCCCGCCTGTGGAACTCCCTTCCATATACTTGCTCCCCCGACAGCTACAATCTTCAGGAATTTAAATGTCAGGTCAATAGACATCTCCTATAACGCTGACTTGCATCAATTTTCTCAAACTCTTTTCCCCTCTACCCCACCCCCATCCTAGGTATCCTCATCCGTCTATTACCCTCCTCCTGACATTTCCTATAACTAACCCCTCTTTCTCATCACTTTTCCCTATGTAGCCACCTACGCAACAGTGGCAGTAGAATGCCTTCTTTGGGGTGAAATGATTAAAAAAAAGATTCTTCCGACTGTAAAGTGAGTTTGATTCACACCAAGTGTCACAAATTAGTAAATTCACACACTTCACTTTGTTTTTATCTTATTAAACACCTACCAAGCTATGAGGAATAACACAACTTATATATATATATATATATAGTCATCCGCAGACATATGTGTTTCGCTGTATCACAGCTCATCAGTACGGTTATATATATATATATATATATATATATATATATATATATATATATATATATATATATAGTGATTGTTTAATACTTGGTTTTTGGTTATAATACGTTTAGACCAGTACACATTTGTATTGAAAAGATAGATAGATAGATATGGTTGGTAACCAGCCCTGATAGGTGAGGGACGATGGGTGAGGGAATCATAACGATGTCCTCACGAAACTTCGAAGTCAGCATGAACCTGATCATTTAAAGTTACAAATTCTTTGCACTAATGTCCACCCCGGTATCGAGCACTTTACGATATAAAAACCTACTTGCCATAATGTCTTTTACCAGTACAACTACTAAAAAAAAACAACCTTGGCGCCAAACATTACCATAACTCAACACTGTGTGTGTGTGTGTGTGTGTGTGTGTGTGTGTGTGTGTGTGTGTGTGTGTCCACTAATTCACTGAAAAAAGACATGAAGGTATAAAGGTCACAAATTTCCTAAAAAGAAGTTTTATTGTCAAAATGTTTTATTATTAAGAGGAAAGACTTAAGTATTTTTTAATTATTTTATTAATTTTGTTTAATTCTTTCTTGCGTGTTTGAAATTTTGGTTAAAAATCTTGTTTTTCTTTTTTCTATGGGGTGCATCAGCAGTCGACGAAATATATACAATTCGTGTTTTGAGGCATTTTTTTTTTTTCGGTAATAAACACATGGATTTTGGAATTCTTGTAAAATTCAAATTTATTTTCATTTGTATTTTTTATTTTATTTTTTTCGGTTCTTATCTTTTCTGCCTAATTTTTGTGTAAATTGTTCTTAATTATCAAATTTAGGTTTGGTATATTAGGGCTTTGGTTATATGTAGGAATTCTAAGACCGGCCATGTTTGTTCTTTTTTTAATTATTTTATTGTTCTCGGTCATTCCCTTGCTAACTGGACACATGGCTTGGAGGTGATCCCCCCCTCCATCACACTACTGTCTGTTACTGCTTACTTAAGGTAACTTAATCTCTCCAGAACTCTCCAGAACTGTATAGAAGAAACAAAATGAAGATAATTTTTGAAATTTTCTTAACTTTTTTCTGTCAGCCAGCCTGCAACTTGGTGAGTTTAGCCAGTGTGATCTTATTTTTTATTATTTTTTGAATTATTTATTTTCATTTGTATTTTTTATTTTATTTTTTTCGGTTCTTATCTTTTCTGCCTAATTTTTGTGTAAATTGTTCTTAATTATCAAATTTAGGTTTGACTTATACTAAGTTAAAACTTAATTATCTTCAGTCACACATTTATTCTTTTTTTTAATTGGAGTAGATAGTACCTTCTATCGCCTGGTCTCACACTCCACCCCCTTCTTTTGGACAGGAGTAGAGGTGATCGCCTTGTTTCTTGTTTAGGAAGGGGTTCCCGGTTCATCTCTCTCTTTTTCGGTCTTTATGTCGGTTCGGCTGGAAGCTTTTTGCAGTTGGTGAGTATGGTGGCAAAGTCTCTTCATTCTGAGGGTACCGGGTTGGCAGTTTCCTGGTTACTGCTTCCGACTGGTAGTTAGGAGCCCGAACTCTTGCGTAGCGTCTCGAGAGGCTGCTCTGATTAACAGTTGAATAATATCGGGGTTCCTGTAGTGCCATTTCGCGCATGGACGGGCGTCCCTGCATGAATTTCCGATGGGCAACCCCGAGGCCACATTATGCTGCAGGCGGCGCCATTCTCCATCCTTCACCTGCTGCAATTAACGACCATCTGACCCTACTCTAGACCTCTCTCTATCCACAACTACAACCAGCATGAAATTTAACAAACAAAATAGCAAGCCTAAACCAGCTAGTCGTAAATCGCCCAAACCTATCTGCGTTACCTTCACAAATATACGAGGTATTCGCACTAACTTTAATAGTGTAGAGTCTTTCCTTCTAACTAACTCACCCGATATCTTAGCTATATGTGAGACTAACCTTGACCCTTCTATCCCCTCTTCAGAGCTGTTCGTTCCTGGTTACCTTCCTCTCTTCAGGAAGGACTCCAATGTCCATATGCATGGGCTTGGTGTATATGTCAGCGAACAACTCCCCCTAGCCAGGGTCACATCTCTTGAATCCCTTGATCATTCCTTCATGTGCTTCCGTCTCTCACTTCTAAGCTCGGTTAGCTATCTCTTCTTCCTCTACCGCTCCCCCTCCTCCTCTGACTGTACGTTACTTGATTGCATCTCGACTAACATCGACAGGGCCATTTCTTCTCACCCATCTGCCCATATATTTGTGTTTGGCGATTTTAACGCCCACCACACCAAGTGGCTTGAAAACTCAGCCACCGACCTTGCTGGGATCCGCACCATGCACTTTTCAATAGCCCAAGCTCTAACGCAAGTGGTGGACTTCCCCACGCGTTTCTCTAAAAACCCTAACGGAAGGGACTCTTTACTCGACCTTTGTTTTACCTCCATCCCAGACTCCTGCACTACCAGGCAACTCTGCCCCCTTGGAAACTCTGACCACGCCGTAGTCTCCGTAAACATATCAATCCGCACTAACTCTACCCAAGAAAACCAGACCAGCAGAATATCATACTGCTACCAAAGAGCCGACTGGGACTCGTTCAAGGACTTCCTCTGCGACGTCCCCTGGAACAACGTCTTTGATCTTCCTGTCGAAGACTGTGCCTCCGAAGTCTCCTCTTGGGTTAAGGCTGGCATCGATGCTTTTATCCCTGCCAGAAAATTCCAACTAAAACCTAATTCGTCCCCCTGGTTCTCACCCGCTTGCTCGGCCGCTATTGCCCACCGGAACCATTTCTTCCGGCGCTATCGAAGCTGCTCGTCGAACCAAAACAGGCGCCTTTTCACCTCAGCACGGAACAAGTGTAAAAAAGTACTGAACGAAGCCAAGAGGGCGTTTGCTACCAGAATTAGGCAACGCATAGCATCCTCTAAGTTTGGCTCCAAAGATTACTGGCGTCTCTGCAAAAGCGTGCTCAGCAGGAACAAGACTTCAATACCCCCACTAATCAATGAATTTGAAGTTCTCACCTCCCCAGCCGACAAGGCTGAATGCTTTGCCCGTAAATTCTCAACCAATTCGACACTGGACTCGTTAGGAATACCTACACCAGACTTCCCACCCAGAACTAAGGCTCAACTAAATAACGTCCACATTTCACCCTCGCTGGTCGCCAAGATAATTGCGCAACTTGATCCACACAAAGCGAGCGGCGGTGACGGAATCCCAGTCATAGTACTGAAGAAATGTGCCCCAGAACTCTCCTCTGTCCTCTCTAAACTCTATAACCTCTGCCTATCTGCTTCCTGCTTTCCTGCCTGTTGGAAGTCCTCCTGCGTAGTACCTATATTTAAGAATTCTGGCGAACCCTCAGACCCCGCCAATTACCGTCCTATTAGTCTCCTTCCAATCTTTGGCAAAGTTTTCGAAGCCATTATCAACGCCGAGGTGATTCAGCACCTTATGACCAACGGGCTTCTCTCTGACAAACAGTATGGGTTTCGCTTCACCAGGTCTACTGCTGATATGCTAACGACCATTACCGAGTACATATACCAGGCACTCGACAAGAATGGTGAAGCCCGAACCGTTGCCTTGGATATCTCCAAAGCATTCGACAGGGTCCGGCATGCTGGCCTCTTGTGCAAACTGCGGAGCTATGGGATAACTGGACATCTGTTTGACCTCATCCAGTCCTTCCTCTCTAACCGCACATTAAAGGTGGTATTAAATGGGCATGCCTCCCAAAACTACCAGACGAACGCGGGCGTCCCTCAAGGTTCTATCCTAGGTCCCATGCTATTTCTGATCTACATTAATGATCTCCCCGACACCATTAGATCCCAAGTTGGCATGTATGCCGACGACACAACAATCTACTCCCGCATCGATCAGAAACCAGGTCTAGACGACAAAGTGAACCTCGCTGCCGCACTTGAAAGGGACCTCCAATCCGTAGTGACCTAGGGTAGGAAATGGTTGGTAAATTTCAATGCCTCCAAAACAAAGCTGTTATCAACTAACCACCATAGACAATCACATCTACCTCCCATTAGCATGGGACAGGCTAGCCTCCCAGAGAGTAAAATACTACGCCTCCTTGGCCTTACACTCTCGGCGGACCTCAAATGGAATGACTATATTGAATCCATTGCCAAATCTGCTGCTATGAAAGTCGGCTCTCTATGCAGGGCCCGGAAATTTTATCCACCTGAAACTATTCTGCACATATACAAATCTACCATCCGCCCGTGTATTGAATATTGCTGCCATATCTGGTCGGGTGCCCCTGCTGCTCTCCTTGGGCTTCTTGACAAAATACAAAGGAGGATCTGTAACGTGGTTGATACTGACTTGGCAGACCGGCTGCAGCCGCTCTCACACCGGCGTGATGTAGCTTCCCTGTGCCTCTTCTACAAGTACTTTCATGGCTTCTGCTCCGATGAGCTTAGATCACTGGTGCCGCCTAAGCACGAATTTACACGAGATACTAGATTAGCAACTAGGTCCCACCCTTTTACAGTTAAACAAATAAGATGTAACCGTAAATTCTACTCCAACAGCTTCTTTTCTCGCGCTTCCCGCCTGTGGAACTCCCTTCCACAAGTCTGCTTTCCCGACAGTTACAATCTCCAAGGTGTTTAAATGTAGGGTCAATAGACACCTCCTATCACACTAACTCCCAACCATTCTCACAACACTCTCATCTACCCAACCCTCATTCTCGGTATCCTCACCCGCCTATCACCCACCCTCTGTTATTTCCTATATTTAACCAGCCTTTCTCCACTCTACGTAGCCCCCTGCACAGTAGTGGCAGTGACATGCCTTGCTCGGGGTGAAACGCTTATAAAAAAAAAATTTAAAAAAATTATTGAATTTTAATGAAATTTTCAGGACATATTCATAACGAAAGGAAATTATTTTTGAAAGACTCTTTTTTTAAAAAAAAACTTGGTAAAAAATATTTTTAACTCATATAATCTCCCATCAACTTAATTAATTTTTTGAAATTTCGAGAAATGGTGCCTACTTAATATTTATAATAGTTAAAATATTTCAATCATAATTTTATTTTGTTTATTTATTTATTTTTATTTTTATTTTTTGTCAAACAGAATCACCATAAAAGAAAAAAAAATGAAAAAACACTATTTGCAGTCAATTCTAATTAGTTTTGAAATAGTGCAATGCGTTATTGGTTTTGGAAATATTAAATTCAATCTATTAACTAGAAATTAACACTAAAATAAAAGCTTCAAAACAGAATTTTCATTTTCAAAATTTATTTTAAACCTCAGGTATCGCGAATCTGCGGAGGTATCTATCTATTTGTAGGATGTGCGTTGTGGTGCAGTAGATATCGGCTCGGAACGAGAAATCGGGGAGCCGAGTTCGAATTCCTAGCATTCACTTTCGCACAAATACTCTTGGGAAAGGTATTAATCCGTCTCTTCCCTTCAATTATGAAGTAAATGATAGGAGATACTGGGTTCTATAGTCTTGGCTGGCAACCAGTCTACTACAGAAAGCAATGGCAACCTACTGCTGGATAATCTCTTTCCAGTCAGTCATGTCTCTTTCGAGACATGATCGCCCAAAGCGTGCATCACATACCGCACTTAACTGACTGACTGATCTATCTATCTAGCTAGCTAGCTATATATGTATGTATGTGTGTGTGAGTATTCATTTTACCCCAAGCAAGGCAATAAAGCTACTAAGACGCAAGGAGTTACTGAGTATCATGAAAATGTGAGAACTACTATTAAAAAGAAAAGACAATAAACGAACAAAAAACTAAGAAGGAAGAAGATTACGATTGACATTTCATTTAAAAAATCAAAATTGATGGGGAAGCAAGATGCCGAAAGAGAGTTCCACAAGCGAGAACTCCAAGAGAAGAAACTCTTAGCATAGAACTTACGCTTACATTTAATTATTTCAACTGTAAAATGAAGAGACTTTGCCACCAATCTTTGAAGAGCAAGAAGCCGGAAGATAATTCCACAATTCAGAAGTGTGAGAAAAGAAACTGTCAGCATAGAAGTTACGGGTACATCTAGCCATTTCAACTTTAAAATGAGGGGACCTTGCCGAACAGCGTGTAAATTCATAAAATCTAGGTACTAACGAGGAAAGTTCACCTGGAGAATTACCATGAAAGTATCTCCAGGAAAGGCACAGGGAACTTACTTTACGGCGATGGGGAAAGTGACTGAAGTTGAGATACCAGATCAAGACCAATAAAACTGCAGATTCTTGTTTGAATTTTATGAAGAATCTCTAAATATATGGCAGGATCACCAGACCAAATTTTATCAGAAGGATTCAAAGCCGGGACGAATGGTAGACTTATAAAATTGTAAAACAGATTCTGGCAAGAAACATTGCCTAAAACGACATAGTGAACCAACTTTCTTAGCTGCAGACTCAGCAATTGAGTCAATATAAACTTTCCATTTCATGCCTGCTGAAAACGTTAGTCCGAGAAGGTGGAACAGTTCATGGTCATGGTCAGCATCAGCCATGATGGAAGGTCAAAATGTATCTATATGTTTCGTTAATAACGACTGACAAGGAAGATTTTATTAATTTTTGATTTAATTTTTCCAGTATTCTTACATGTTTCCTTTTTGCTGGAAATAAAGAATGTAAAAATGTTCCTTAATTTTTAACTTCCCAAATGCTTTTAGCCACTTCACTCAAGGATGTTATGTTTCTGATATCGTTATTGTGTCCTCGTGTTTTGACTGTAACGTAATTTGTTTTATGTGTGGGTGTGGGTGTGTGTTTTTTTTTAAAGGAGCGTTCTTTGAAAGCTATCACGTGATGCGCGCGACTGGAAATCAAGTGAGCGTCTGTTTATAAAAAAAACAAAAAAACTTTCAAAACTTCATATCCACTGTTAAATAATGTAAGTTTGATGGTAGGAGAAAATTGTTTGATATATAGTGCCTCTCTTATAGTGATATTGTGATTTAAATAGTATTTTTCTATATTCGACCAAGATTTTTCTGAAGGGTTCTTGTAAATTATGGGTTAATAAATGATTTTTTTTTCATTGCACTTTGGTTGGATAGGTGGATGTTTAAAATTTAAAAGAAAGATTACTGCCTAAATGCACACACACACACACACACAATATATATATATATATATATATATATATATATTTACGCTCTCACACACCCTGATTGAGCACTCTGGAAGAATGGTAGACTTTGTAAAAACAGTAGCTACCCTGGCATGAACGCATCGCTAATTCACTAATGAATGAGAGCACTCTGGCTATTGGGCCTGTATAATGATAATATACATGCTAAAAAGTCTGCCTTCTTCTACCGAGCACCCATGGCCCAGAGGTAGAATCGCCGACTGACGCCACTTCGGTCGGTTTTCAATCCTGGGTTAAAAGTAATCGGAGTTTAACCGTACTGACGAGCTGTGATACAGCGAAACATATCTGTCTGCGGATGACTATATATATATATATATATATATATATATATATATATATATATAAATTCAGATAAAGCATAGAGGGGAAATAGTCATTTTCAACATGTCATTTTAAGACATGCATTCTCAGACCCATATAAACAAAGAATGAGAAAAAAATACTAATCCCAGAGGTTTGCTCTAGTAAAGGAAAAGGTTGGGAGATATTGGTTTTATAGGGTTAAGCTAGCGGCATTTTAGTAGTAATTTCTTCTTTGGTAGTGGGAGGTATGTGGCTTGACGCTTGACTTAGTAGTGGTAGGTAGTGGGAAAGTAAATGCTTAGCCAAAATAAAAATAAAAATCTTTTTGTGATTAATTGAAAGAATAGGATAATTACTGCAATTTATACTTATTTCTATGACGACACTTACTAATGATCGCCTTCCTTTTATTTAGGAGTATATTCTGGTATTTAAATTTCGAATTTTTAATTTTTTTCTCTATTGGTTTTTATAGGGTTAAGCTAGCGGAATTTTAGTAGTAATTTCTTCTTTGGTATTGGGAGATATGTGGCTTGACCCTTGAGTTGATAGTGGTAGGTGGTGGAGAAGTAACTGCTTAGCCAAATTAAAAAAGAACCTTACTGTGACTAATTGGAACTTTTGCTTATAAGTATATTGCTATTTATAAAGAAGTAACAGCTATTTCATTTATCAAACTGACAGATTTTAGATCGTTATTTTAGGTGGATACTCATATTTGAGTAGACTCCCTGTTTATTTATTAAATTAATTAAACAATATATTTATTTTCATCGACTTGAAGCATTATTCGGATTGGCTCAATGAGGCCGATGTGGTCAGATCTAACCATAATTTCTCTCGCTAGGGAGACGCAGTTTCGAATCCTGTCGCATATTTCATTTTCATAAGACTTGTCGAATATTCAGGTCGGTGAACGAAAATAAATACACTGTTTAATAAATAAACGGAGCGTCTACTCAAATATGGGTAGCCACCATTTTTATATATATAATTTTGTATTTGGGCAGAAAATTTTTTTTACGATTTTTATTAAAACAAACTGATACGGTACTGCGTTTAAGCTTTATATTTAATTTTTCTTGTGTTCTTTTATTCCTCGTCTTCTCTTGACATAAATTATGTGGAAATTGTCCGAATATTTTTTTTGTTTGTTTTTATACCCTAGCACTTTCGGCATTCCGTTCAGCTATTATCGAAGATGGATTTGTTTTTACTTTTTTCTATGTGTCTAGAGTTATAATAATGTTTTATTTTCCAAAAACGATCAGCATGTTTTGGCCGTGTTCATAGTTGATATTATTGACTGTTGCAGTTTTCATCTTTCTTTCAAAAGTATGCATTATTTTTTGGCTTTTTTTTTTTACAAATGGAGGATGCGATTATACTTATATTATCGACGAGTATTTTACGGTTAAAGTTAGGTAGTTCTCCATGTGTATTTAAATGACCTTATATATATATATATATATATATATATATATATATATATATATATATATATATATATATATATATATATATATATATAATTCAAAGCAACACAAAAAATACATATTGAACAGGGGCTTACCGCCTATCACGTCGAATACGTTGAATACACCGGTTCTAGCCCGATCACCGAAGTTAAGCAACGTTGAGCCTGGTCAGTACTTAGATTGGTGACCGCTTGGGAATACCAGGTGCTGTAAGCGTATAGTGACGGATGTGCGTTGTGGTGCAGTGGATATCGGCTCGGAAAGAGAAATCGGTGAGCCAAGTTCGAATAGGATAGGACTTTGGGAGACTGCCCTTAAAAACAAATCCCAATGAATCTTGATACTCGAAAAAGAAAAAAGTATTACTAGACACAAAACTTATATAAAAACAACAATAAATTGTTGAAAGAAAAAGGTATTAACAGCAATAAATAAATAAAGTTTAGTTGGCAATAAATGACCCGCCGATATTAATATGCCATAAAAACAAAACAACCAATATCTTAAACAGTCAAACATAAATAGAAATGAACAACGTCTAAAACAAGCCCCCTTGAAAATGGCTATAGAAGTGGGCGAAATTGTTTGGGACAAAGGACAATTTTTGCATTTCCTTACTTTTACCAAACGGAAAAATATAAGAATGTTAATAAAAAACTAACTAAAAAATTAATTCATTTCTCCTTCTCTGTTGTATTCAACGTAACATTTCTCAAATAAGGTTGCTGCCGAACTATAGATTAATATATAATAAAGTTATCAGCCCCCATTGAGATAGGATTTCATAGAAGAAAAAAAGAAAGATTATTACGTTTGCTTATTTAATTAAATTCCGGGTGATTAGTGATAAGCGCCCAAAATTTTTCAAGCCAATAAAATGTGAAAAATGCCGTTAATGATTACACTAAGTCACTATATCTAGGGATCTAAGTTTTTCTGATCATCTAAAATAGCTACAAAATCGTTTGCCAGAAGGTTTTTCTATTTCTGTGAAGGATTAACAGGCAAACGTTTCCCCAGATAATCTACATGACCAATAGCAGCCGACTTTGCCTCATGCTGCTACGAGTATAGAAAATGTTAAGGCGGACCTGAAAGAGACTACCACCACCTTTAAATTTGCTGTTTTTCATTGTTTTTGACTTTTTTCAGTGCAAACTTATCAATTACACCCTATACTTTCCGATTGACAAAAAAAAAAAGAAAAAAAAGAAAGAAAAAAACGGAAAAATTTCATTATTAAAACTAGTTTAAGTGGGGGCTCACTTTTTCATACAACCTTATAGTAAATAAAACCGTTCCTGTGCAATTCACTTTTTTGCTTGCGTATATATAACTACTGAATCCTTTGTGAATTTTTTGAATAAAACCATACTTGGAGTTTCCCAGGAAGATGCCATTGTAAGAACTGAAGAAAAGTTGGTAAAGACAAAATCAAGAGCAACAACTCGTCCCAAAACAACAACAAAAAAAACAAAACAAAAAAAAAACAAAGCTACCCAACGCGAGTGATTCCAAAATGTAACATCTGTATACTAAAACGTTGTGTGAAAAACTGAGCTCTCCTTTAAATTGTTTAAATATTGAAATTTTTTCAAATTTTTTTTAATTTTTTTATTACCGGAAACTTTATGTAATAACCGATAAGACTGCGCTGGAAAAAGTAAAAAACAATGAAAAACAACAACTTTAAATGTAGTGGTAGTCTCCTTCAGGTCCGCCAATGTTAAGTAAATTTAATATATATATATATATATATATATATATATATATATATATATATATATATATATATAGTGATGATCCACGTATGCTGTCTTAATATGTATAGGAAAAAATATTAATAAAAAGTTTGAAATTTAAAAATGTACTTTTTTTGGACAGTATTTGTTTATTTTTATTATTGTATTTTATATTTCAGACCGCCCTCGGTCCTTCATCAGAAATGAGTGATTTTTAAATTTGAATTAGAAACGTATTTCACGATAGCGTCCGATAAAAGATAAATTAAAATAAAATGATCGCCCAAGCGTGTATCACGGATGGCACTTAACTGACTGATACTGAATATGATCTATTTTTTTTTTTTTTAATCATATCACTCCAAGCAAAGCGGTGACGCCACTGATGCGCATGGGGCTACTTAAGAGTAAAATGATTGGAAAAGAGAAAGCCGGGAACCATATCCTAAACAGGAAACAAGGGATGAGCCTCTTCACCTGTTCAAAAGACGTGGGTGGAGTGTGAACCGGGCGATAGTTAAGTCTATCTACTCCAATTGAGAACAAAAAAAAAGAGAAAAGAAAAAAAAGTGAAAGAGAAACTGCAATAAAATTTGTTTTATAAATACTAGCATTATTAAAATTGAGATGTAGTACAAAAGACATAGATAGATAGATAGATAGATAGATAGATAGATAGATAGATAGATAGATAGATATGAACAAAGCGATAGAGATGAACAGACTTAGATAGATAGATAGATAGATAGATAGATAGATAGATAGATATGAACAAAGCGATAGAGATGAACAGACTTAGATAGATAGATAGATAGATAGATAGATAGATAGATAGATAGATAGATATGAACAAAGCGATAGAGATGAACAGACTTAGATAGATAGATAGATAGATAGATAGATAGATAGATAGATAGATAGATAGATATGAACAAAGCGATAGAGATGAACAGACAGTTAGATAGATAGATAGATAGATAGATAGATAGATAGATAGATAGATAGATAGATAGATAGACGCACGCACAATTTGAATATATATCCTTTTATTCAATTTAGCGTAATACCCATTGAATATCGAACCCACATTCGACTACATTGCCATATGTCTCTAGAGGCAGCCCATACTACACACGAACAACAACGACGGCCTGTCTAAAAATAGAACATACCCGTTCGTTGTCCTTCCATAAATAAATGCGTATTTTTCTCTCAGTTTTTCAAGTTGTCGCCCCGTCTGCCTGCCTGCCTGCCTGATTGACTGTCTGTCTGGCTGCTCGATGAGTGCGTGCGCAAGCGCGCGAAATCCGTTTGCTAAAATTTCAAACCGTTGTCGCCTGCTCGAGAATGAATACCTCAGCTTGCCATTGAACGGAGGGAGACTCTTCTTGTAACTCACGTAGTTCTACATGTAAAGAAAAAAAGAAAAAAACGTGAATGTTTGTAAACATTAACCGTCTCCTGCGTCAAACTGACTTTTAAACTCGATTCTTAATTCTTTCATTGCGTAGTAGTTTTTTAACGGTTATATTATTATGTTTTTGCCCACTCCTTCTTCCAATCCACTTCTTTTCCTATCTTCTCTCTCTTCTGTCTCATCCCCGCACAGAGGACGGCTTTGTTTTTAAATTTAAAAAAAAAAAAAAACGATTTCAACTACTTCTCTGGTCCGTTGAATACGATAACTAAACAAAGAAAATACGAATTCTTCAAATAGAGACAACTCTGTATATTGGACAAGAAGATGTCAGAAAGTTTCTATAGCCAAAAAAGGATGATTAATAAAGAAATCCCTTTGTTCTTACAAATAGCGCTGTACAAAATTCGACGAAAATAGATAGATAGATAGATAGATAGATAGATAGATATGAACAGACTTAGATAGATAGATAGATAGATAGATAGATAGATAGATAGATAGATAGATAGATAGACTGAGAGTAGATAGATAGATAGATAGATAGATAGATAGATATGAACAGACAGATAGATAGATAGATAGATAGATAGAAACAGACTGAGATAGATAGATAGATAGATAGATAGATAGATAGATAGATAGATAGATATGAACAGACTGCGATAGATAGATAGATAGATAGATAGATAGATAGATAGATAGATAGATAGATAGATAGATAGATATGAACAGACTGAGATAGATAGATAGATAGATAGATAGATAGATAGATAGATAGATAGATATGAACAGACTGAGATAGATAGATAGATAGATAGATAGATAGATAGATAGATAGTGAATGACTGAGATAGATAGATAGATAGATAGATAGATAGATAGATAGATAGATAGATAGATAGATAGATATGAACAGACTGAGATAGATAGATAGATAGATAGATAGATAGATAGATAGATATGAACAGACTTAGATAGATAGATAGATAGATAGATAGATAGATAGATAGATAGATAGATAGATATGAACAGACTGAGATAGATAGATAGATAGATAGATAGATAGATAGATAGATAGATAGATAGATAGATAGACATGAACAGACTGATAGATAGATAGATAGATAGATAGATAGATAGATAGATAGATAGATATGAACAGACTGAGATAGATAGATAGATAGATAGATAGATATGAATAGACGGATAGATAGATAGATAGATAGATAGATAGATAGATAGATAGATAGATAGATAAGGAACAGACTGAGATAGATAGATAGATAGATAGATAGATAGATAGATAGATAGATAGATAGATAGATAGATATGAATAGACGGAGATAGATAGATAGATAGATAGATAGATAGATAGATAGATAGATAGATAGATATGAACAGACTGAGATAGATAGATAGATAGATAGATAGATAGATAGATAGATAGCTAGATAGATAGATAGCTAGATAGATAGATAGATAGATAGATAATAGATAGATAGATAGATAGATAGATAGAAATAGACTGAGATAGATAGATAGATAGATAGATAGATAGATAGATAGATATGAACAGACTGAGATAGATAGATAGATAGATAGATAGATAGATAGATAGATAGATAGACGGAGATAGATAGATAGATAGATAGATCGATAGATAGATAGATAGATAGATCGATAGATAGATAGATAGATAGATAGATAGATAGATAGATAGATATGAACAGACTGAGATAGATAGATAGATAGATAGATAGATAGATAGATAGATAGATAGATAGATATGAACAGACTGAGATAGATAGATAGATAGATAGATAGATAGATAGATAGATAGATAGATAGATAGATATGAACAGACTGAGATAGATAGATAGATAGATAGATAGATAGATAGATAGATAGATAGATAGATAGATATGAATAGACGGAGATAGATAGATATGAATGGTTTGGGATAGATCGATCGATAGATAACAAAGAAAGGTTGATTTTTAATAGAGAATAAGAAAAATAAATAAAAATATAGATTTAGAATCTCGAGATAGCCTGAGTAGACCGAAATCGATGGCAATCAGACCGAGATAGAAAGATGTGAACAGACTTTAAAAAAACCCAGTTAAAGTGACACTTTTAGTCTAGAAGACGTTGACATGAAATAGGGCTGAATTTCAATCGTATATTTGTTTATAACGTAAGCTGATTTGGTCTCAGTGTAAATGTCGGACCTTTCGAGGGGCTTTTAATTGATGCGCCATGTTTGTCTTTGTTTGACATTAGATATTGAAGAAATGTAAAATTGAGGTCAGTTAGTTAAGTGCAATACGTTATACCCGCTCGGGTGATCATGTCTTGAAAGACACATGACTGTCTGGACAGAAGATTATCCTGCAGTAGGTTGCCATTGTTTTCTGCGGTAGACTGGTTGCCAGCCAAGGCTATAGAACTCAATCTGGCCTATTATTTAACCCATAACTGGAAAGAAGAGAAGGATTAATACCCTTCCCAAGGGTTTGTGCGTAAGTGAATGAAAGGAATTCAACTGGAATTCGAACTTGGCACCCAGCTGAATTTTTTGGAGGTCAGTCAGTTAAGTACCATACGTGATACACGCTTGGGCGATCATGTCTCGAAAGAGACATGACTGACTGGGCAGAAGATTATCTCGCAGTAGGTTGCCATTGCTTTCTGCGGTAGACTGGTTGCCGACCAAGGCTATAGAACCCAATCTGTCCTGCTATTTAACCCATAACTGGAAGGAAGAGACGGATTAATACCTTTCCCAAGGTATTTGCGCGTAAGTGAATACAATGGATTTAGCTGGAATTCGAACTCGGCTCCCCGGTTTCTCGTTCCGAGCCGATATCCACTGTACCACAACGCGCATCCTTTTTGGAGGTACTTAGGAGAAATATAATAAAATGTTCAACTAATTAACTTGACAAGAATAAACCAAAATATTAATTGAAATCGATCAACGTTATTAAAGGTAAACTAAATATAATTATAATGAAAAACCCGAGAAAAATACTGCTCTAATTTCTAAATATCTACCTGTACAGAAGTAAACTATTATCGCCTGAAGATCGCGTGAGTGTGAAACTTGATTAGCGACTCGAGCTGTCCTTCATCAAGTTTTGACATCACATTATTATTTTTTTCATTTTTTCTCTTTCTAGGCGTTGACTGTTTTAATTTACTGCGTAGGAGGATCTTTTGTTTGCCTTTTTCCATTTTCCTTTCTCTGTTAGAGATTTTTTTTCTTATCTAATGTATGAGGTCACTTGGTAATTTGTCTGTCGATCATACCAATATTGCTGTTTTTTTTTTGTTGTTTTTTTTTGCAACATCAATCACCTGACTAATTTTACATTTGTATTAGTTACACACACACACACACACACACACACACACACACACACACACGCCATAATTATTGGGCCACCCAGTGTTTTTAAAAAATGATGTATTTCATACTATTTTTTAGTATATATTGCCAAGTAAATAATTGTAAATGAAAATAGAATGGTTCTTTTGTTAATATTGTACAATAATATTGCACAATAACATGTGCATCAAATGAATTTATAAATATTTAATAATTACCTATATTGCATTTTCATCAATGAAAGAATGAAGAAAATTTAGGGTGATTCGGACGAGTTCATCTTTGCTTCTTTGCCTTGTAAAATTTTGCAAAGTAATAATAACAAAAGAACCATTATATTTTTATTTGGCAATAACTACTAAAAATAGTATGAAATAAATAATTTCTTTTCAATAAAACTGGGGTTGCCTAATAATTATGGCCGGTAGTGTATATAATTTTGAACGTTATTTTTCAGTTAGTTGTCATATTTGTAAAGGCACTTCCTTTATTCATATATTAAATAATATATTTATTTTTGTCTACCGGCCTGATATATATATATATATATATATATATATATATATATATATATATATATATATATATATCAGCAACGAGGTTGCTGTTATTGTTTTCCCATGAGGCAAGAATGAATAACCTCCTCTGAAAGACAACCATAGAGAAATCATTAACATTTATAATGTGCAGTGGAGGTTTTGGGTATTGTTTTAGAGATTCACTTCCATCTAAATACTGACCTATTCTCTTACTGTTGTCAAAGAGTATCCATTTTTCATCGCCTGTAATGATTCTATGCAAAAAATAATTATTTTCCCAGTTTGAACTCATACTGTAAGATTACTCAACATTATTTCATTGTAATCATTTTCATTCGGCTTATGAATAATAATACATTAAAAGAAAAAGTATCTAGTATGAAAATGAATCAGGAATAAGTCAAGATTTTTTTGCAAATTACGGAGCTTACTTCGTTAGACGACCGGATCAAGAGCCAACAAAACCAAAATTCTTCATTTTAACCTAATACATTCAGTAGCAATGCCTTTAATCGGAAGATTGTAGGTTTTTGAGGAGAGTGAAACCTCCTGTTAATTGTTGTCATTCCCTGGTACACTCTGACCCGGGGTGGTAGAATATGTTAAGGTCCCCGCTACAGTTAATTAGTAAAAATACCACTAATGGATTTTAATAGCGAAAGTGTCATTCAATAAATAAGATGAATTTTTCGGTATAAGGACTTCTACGAGGGTCATTCAATAAATAAGATGAATTTTTCGGTATAAGGACTTCTACGAGGGTCATTCAATAAATAAGATGAATTTTTCGGTATAAGGACTTCTACGAGGGTCATTCAATAAATAAGATGAATTTTTCGGTATAAGGACTTCTACGAGGGTCATTCAATAAATAAGATGAATTTTTCGGTATAAGGACTTCTACGAGGGTCATTCAATAAATAAGATGAATTTTTCGGTATAAGGACTTCTACGAGGGTCATTCAATAAATAAGGTGAATTTTTCGGTATAAGGACTTCTACGAGGGTCATTCAATAAATAAGATGAATTTTTCGGTATAAGGACTTCTACGAGTGTCATTCAATAAATAAGGTGAATTTTTCGGTATAAGGACTTCTACGAGGGTCATTCAATAAATAAGGTGGATTTTTCGGTATAAGGACTTCTACGAGGGTGATTCAATAAATAAGGTGAATTTTTCGGTATAAGGACTTCTAATACAGATAGAAGCTTACTTCTTTTTCAAAGGGATTTAATTTTTTTTTTTTTTTTTTTTTTTTTTTTTTGCAGATAGAATAAAAAACTTTGAGAGTTTTTTAGATTAACAATGATGGCCGACTAAGAAGCGTGCTCCAGGATTGAACAGACGTCAGTTAACAAGTTTTTGGTTGCTGAAGGGTGCAAAGGAGAATGTTAACTGTGTATGGTGTCACATGTTTCAGCCAAAAAAACAATGTCTACAATTGGGCTAAATTGTTTAAAGAAAGACGGAGCAATGTTGAGGATGAAGACAGGCCTACAGAAGTGAGGTCTCCTGAGGTGATCGAATCAGTCAATGACCTCATTCAGTCCGACAGAAGAGTGACAGTGAATGACATTGCAAGGACTTTAAGCTTGGTGGACAGCACCCAAAATTGTTCACTCGAAGTCCTCACACAGCTGCCCAAACAGTGCAGGCCATCAACGAGCTGGGTTGGGAACTGCACCCTAATCACCCTTATAGCCCAGACCATGCCCCTTCAAACTTTGACCTGTTTGGTCCCTTGAAAGCGTTCACGAGAGGCAAGAAGTTTGAAAGTGACGTCAAAAGTGCTGTGAGCGATTTGATGAGACATCAGTCCAAAGTTTTTTACGCTGAGGGAATACGGAAGAAAGTGCACAGATAGGAGACTACTTTGAAAAAGAAAAACAAACTTCTAGCTGTGTTAGAAGTCCTTATACCGAAAAATTCACCTTATTTATTGAATGACCCTCGTAGAAGTCCTTATACCAAAAAATTCACCTTATTTATTGAATGACCCTCGTAGAAGTCCTTATACCGAAAAATTCACCTTATTTATTGAATGACCCTCATAGAAGTCCTTATACCGAAAAATTCACCTTATTTATTGAATGACCCTCGTAGAAGTCCTTATACCGAAAAATTCACCTTATTTATTGAATGACCCTCGTAGAAGTCCTTATACCGAAAAATTCACCTTATTTATTGAATGACCCTCATAGAAGTCCTTATACCGAAAAATTCACCTTATTTATTGAATGACCCTCATAGAAGTCCTTATACCGAAAAATTCACCTTATTTATTGAATGACCCTAGTAGAAGTCCTTATACCGAAAAATTCACCTTATTTATTGAATGACCCTCATAGAAGTCCTTATATCGAAAAATTTACCTTATTTATTGAATGACCCTCGTAGAAGTCCTTATACCGAAAAATTCACCTTATTTATTGAATGATCCTCGTATATTGTTAAAACTCGCCAAAAAAATTAAACTTCGACATTAAATTTCCCATAAAGTGTTGATATGCCGTTAAGCAAGCAAACAGGAGTTAATATGGCGAATATGGAGGGTGAGGAAAAATTTCATAATCCACGCTATGCAGCTTTTGGACAGTCGATTAAGAAGCGTGCGGTCGTGTGTTGTCGTCCGGCAAAATTGGGCAATCCTTATTTGGGATGTTTTGTTTTCTTTTTAATTCTTCGTACATACGCACGATTTCTCCACAATACGACGTTGCTGTTGTTATCAATTGAGGCAAGAATGAATAACACCTTCGAAAACAAACCCTACAGTAACTATTAACCTTTAAGGGTGCAGTGGAGGTTTTGGGTATTGTTTTGGTGATTCCCTTGCATCTAACCACTGGCCTAGTCTCCGACAGTTGTCAATGAATGTTCATTTCCCATCGAATGTAAGGATTCGATGCAAAAATGGTACTTTTTTCCAATTTCTAATAATACAGTAAGATTACTCGACATTGTTTCATTGTTTCAGTATTTACATTGGGGTTATGAGGAGGTCGGTTCGTTTGACGATCGGAACAAAAATAGGACAAAAATATGCATCGTTTCACATGCGACAACTTTAGATAGATAGATAGATAGATAGATAGATAGATAGATAGATAGATAGATATGAACAGACTTAGATAGATAGATAGATAGATAGATAGATAGATAGATAGATAGATAGATAGATAGATAGATAGAACAGACCCTAGATTAGTAGATAGATAGATAGATAGATAGATAGATAGATAGATAGATAGATAGATATGAACAGACCCGAGATAGATAGATAGATAGATAGATAGATAGATAGATAGATAGATAGATAGATATGAACAGACCCGAGATAGATAGATAGATAGATAGATAGATAGATAGATAGATAGATAGATAGATAGATAGATATGAACAGACCCGAGATAGATAGATAGATAGATAGATAGATAGATAGATAGATATGAACAGACCCGAGATAGATAGATAGATAGATAGATAGATAGATAGATAGATAGATAGATAGATAGATATGAACAGACCCTAGATAGATAGATAGATAGATATGAACAGACTTAGATAGATAGATAGATATGAACAGACCCTGAGATAGATAGATAGATAGATAGATAGATAGATAGATAGATAGATAGATATGAACAGACCCGAGATAGATAGATAGATAGATAGATAGATAGATAGATAGATAGATAGATAGATAGATAGATATGAACATAGTTTGCTAATCGAAGCTATAGAACCCAATCTGTTCTGCTTTTAACCCTCAGCTGGAGAGAGAAGTAATGGATTCATAAAAACCTCTCCTTTTGCGCGTAAGTGAATGCAATGAATTCAACTGGAATTCGAATTCGGCTCTCCAATTTCTCGTTCCGAGCCGATATCCACAGAAAGAAAGAAAGAAAGAAAGAAAGAAAGAAAGAAAGAAAGAAGAAAACGGTGATGGGACCTTTCTGTTTTCCCCCCTAAATAATAAGTAGCTATTTTCACGAAGTCGTCACGTATGACTGTAAACGAAGCTGCGACGTGGGTTCAAAATCGTCATACCCGCCAATCGGCTCATCATCGCTCTGCTTCCGGCGACCTACCCATAAATAGAAGCGAAATTTACATACATCCAGCCCCCTTCTCTTTAGGCCCTTCTTTCGTTGACTGATCTCGTTCCGAAAAAGGAATAACTATATGCCGTGTTTATTTCTGTTTGTAATTTCATCGCTCTCACTGTGACTGTGTGTGCGTCGCCATTTTTATCGTCTGTCTAAAATGCCCTCTTCTCTTGTCTTCTGATTCTTTTATTGCATATCGAATCTTTTTTCTTTTTTTTTTCTTTTTTTTTCATTTTGTTCCTTTCTTTCTTTTTTTCTTTCTTTTTTCATGGATCCTGAATCCTCGTGTGTTTGATTTTTAAAACCGTTCTGTTTATTGTTTATCACGAGTCAAGGCACGTGGATATGAAGGCGAGGAGGCGAGGAGGACGTGTCCCTCAAGTCATAGCAGCCGAAGAGAGTAATCGAGTCAGCCCCTCAAGAGAGTCAATAGAGAAATAAGCATCAATTTAGTCAGCTCTTTGCAGTACAAAGCCGTCTTCCTCCACTAACCCAGTTTTATTTATTCTCACTACCACCGTGATGTCCTCCCTTCTTCTTCTTCTTCTTCTTCTGCTTCTTCCTCTTCTTCTTCTTCTTCTTCTTCTTCTTCTTCTTCTTCCTCTTCTTCTTCTTCTTCTTCTGCTTCTTCCTCTTCTTCTTCTTACTCTTCTTCTTCTTCTGCTTCTTTTCCTTCTTCTTCCTTCTTCTTCTTCTTCTCTTCCTATTCTTCTTCTCTTCCTCTTCTTCTTCTTCTTCTTCTTCTTCTTCTTTTCCTTCTTCTTCTTCTTCTTCTTCTTCTTCTTCTTCTTCCTTCTTCTTCTTCTTCTTCTTCTTCTTCCTTCTTCTTCTTCTTCTTCTTCTTCTTCTTGCTTCTTCCTCTTCTGCTTCTTCTTCTTCTTCTGCTTCTTCTTCTTCTTCTTCTGCTTCTTCCTTCTTCTTCCTTCTTCTTCTTCTTCTTCTTCCTTCCATTCTTCTTCTTCTTCCTCTTCTTCTTCTGCTTCTTCTTCTTCTTCTGCTTCTTCTTCTTCCTCTTCTTCTTCTTCTTCTTCTGCTTTTTCCTCTTCTTCTTCTTCTTCTGCATCTTCTTCTTCTTCTTCCTCTTCTGCTTCTTCTTCTTCTTCTGCTTCTTCTTCTTCTTCCTCTTCTTCTTCTGCTTCTGCTTCTTCTTCTTCTTCTGCTTATTCCTCTTCTTCTTCTTCTTCTGCTTCTTCTTCTTCTTCTTCTTCTTCTTATTATTATTATTATTATTATTATTATTATGTCATTTTTCATCCTATTTTTATTTCTGCTATGGTCGCACTACCAACCAAATCTGCGGGAAGACCAACGGCAGCTCGTGGCGTGTTGCTATGGCTCCATTTCATGTTTTTTGAACATTGGATTTATTGGCACGTTCTGGATATTGGCCATGCAGAGGTTTGTCTTGCCAGCGTTGTTTCATCTGTTCAAGAGCTTTATCTTTGGCTTTCATTTTCATATTTTTTGCCGCCATAGTTGGTTCTTGGCTTCTGTTTTGCTTTTCTACAGAATCTACTAACTGTAAATCTTGTTTGTATTTACTGCCTTCTTTTATTATTGAATATTTTTTCTTTCTTTCTTCATGTTGCCTTACTAATTGTATCATCCAATCCTTTGTTGTTTCTATGTATGTTAGTAAGCCAATAGTTGTTGTCTTGTATGACAATTCTAGCTGATTAAGACCTCTTCCACTTTCTTTACGGGGTATGTATAGACGGTCTACATCAGCCTTTGGATGATGCATCTTATGCTTAGAAAGAAGCTTTCTTGTTTTAGAATCCATTCGCCTGATGTCGTTTAGAGTCCAATTTATTATTATTATTGTGTCATTTTTCATCATATTTCGATTTCTGTTTTGGTCTCACTACCAACCAAGTCTGCGGGGAGACCTAGGGCAGGTAGTGGCGTGTTGTTATGACTTCATTTCATGTTTTTCTATCTTCCCTATCATTCCTAGCATTACATAGATAAAGTTTTCCTTAGTGTGTGGGCTGTACTTAATAAGACAATTTTTTGTATATCTCTTAAGCTGGGGTTTCCAGGGATTCTTTCAATGTGTTGTTTTGTTCCATTTTTTATCATTCCAAGTGCACCTACTATCACTGGCACAACTCTTGTTTTCAATTTCCACATTTTTTCTATTTCAATTTCCAGGTCTTTATATTTTGACAGTTTTATTTATTTTGATTTCCCTTGTATACACATTTTCTTCCGGGTTCCAATCAGAGACCTAAGCTTGGAAATGATTTCATGACAACAACAAAAGAAAAAAATCCCTTAGATCACACACATTTTACATAGATAAAGCTATTATTATTATGTTGTCATTTTTCATCATATTTCAATTTCTGCTTTGGTCTCACTACCAACCAAGTCTGCGGGGAGACCTAAGGCAGGTCGTGGCATGTTGTTATGACTCCATTTCATGTTTTTTCTATCTCCCCTATCATCCCTAGCGTTACATAGATAAAGTTTTCCTTAGTGTGTGGGCTGTACTTAATAAGACAATTTTTTGTATATCTCTTAAGCTGTGGTTTCCAGGGATTATTTCAATGTGTTGTTTTGTTCCATTTTTTATCATTCCAAGTGCACCTACTATCACTGGTACGATACTTGTTTTCAATTTCCACCTTCCTTTTTTCTATTTCATTTTCCAGGTCTTTATATCTTGACAGTTTTTCAAATTCCTTGGTTGCTATGTTACAATCCGCTGGACAAGCCATATAAATTAATAGACAAGTTTTTCTTTCTGGTTTTTAACAATAATGTCCGGCCTATTTGCTTCAATTTTTCTGTCTGTATAGATGGTGTAATTCCATAGAATGGTTACATCTTCTATTTCTGTAACCGGTGCTGGGTGATGTTCATACCAGTGTTTGTTTACAGCTTTTCCATAATGTTTACACATTGTCCAATGTAAATATTGCCCCATTATTATTATTCTTATTATTATTATTCATTTAATTTCTGATGTATACACGTTGTCTTCTCGGGTCCTAACCAGAGTTCTAAAGACAGAAATGGTTCCACGACATCTTCCATTGATCATTCTTGTAAAAAAAATAACACTAAGATCAGATACATTTTACATAGATAAAGCCCTTGGTAAGGTGCGAGTTGTACTCGTGAGGACAATTTTTGTTTAACTTGAAGGCTTTGGCTACCAGGAACCCCTTCAATGGTCTTATCAGAACCTTTTCCAGTTAATCCGAGGCTTTCAGCTGCAGCTGAAATTGTATATGTGATCATTTGTATCTTGATAGTATTTTGAAGATCTTCAAAGATAAATTAGAATCTGTAGGGAATGCCATGTCAATAAGAAAGCACATTCTGCTTTTGTGATCTTTGATCGCGATGTCTGGGCGATTAGCTTTGTTCGTTCTGTCTATGTGTAAAGACCCATAAACTTGTTACAGCTCTGATTCTCTGTAACCGGGTATGAGTGATGTTCATACAAATTTCTTGCGGTTTCGTTCCCGTAAAAGTTGCATATTTTCCATTTTTAATTGCCGTTTTTGTCTATCGAAACCTTTCCAACCAAGCCAAGGGCTTCAAATACAACTGGAATTATTGGTGTCCTCATGTGGCATATTTCCTCAAATTCCCACTCCAAGATCCTTGTAATTTAATTGTTTTTTGAAGATATCCAAAGCGAGATTATTGCCTGCATGAAAAGTACATGCTGTGTTTGTGTTTTTTTGTTGTTGTTTTTTTATCATGATGTCTAGGCGATTAGCTTTGATTGTTTTGTCTGTGTGTATTGTAAAGACCCCCAAAATTGGTACAGGTTCTGTGTCTGTAACCGGGTCTGGGTAATGTTAATACCAGTTTCCTTCCCATAAACGTTTCATATTTTCCAGTGCAGATATTGGCCCACTCTGTCATGCCAATTTCAGTGGGTGCAAACACTGTGCCACCCGATACAAAATGGTCAATTTCCTCTGGATATTTATCACAGAATCTGCATTTCGGGTTAACACAATTTTTCAATATGCCTGCTTGATAATTTATATGCTAGCAAAAATTTAACAATATTATTGTTATTATTATTTCTTAAAATATTATTATTGTTATTATTTTTATTATTATTATTTTATTATCATTTATTTTTATTATCATTTTATTATTATTATTATTATTATTATTATTATTATTATTATTTCTTCTTCCAGTTTTTCATTTTTAGCCGATCTTGCATTGCTGGTTATTTCCATAAAGTCATAAGACAGACAGTCTATTTCGCAGAATATTTGTAGTGCCAAACAACGTAGACTTATGAAGCGACGGGTTACTAGGCATTATTCTGATTTTCTTAATGTAGGCTTTTGAGTATCGACCCCAAAACCCCAATGATGTGGGACAATCGTAGCCTGTGTAACTAACACCATGGCGACCTCATTCCAAAGTTCGGTGTAAATGGATTTTCAGATCCTTGGATTTTGATATTATGATCACCTGGAACAGTTTCTTCGATGAGGAGACATTTTCTTTTTTTTTTAAACGATGGCGATGTCTGGTCTGGTCTGGTCTGGTAGCCTCAAGGATGAGGTCTGTTTGGATTCTGATGTTGACATGTTCGATTCGTACTCGTAAGCACCCCGCTACCCAGGCTTGGGAACTATGCAATAAGCGTTCTTAAAATTAATCCAGATCATTCATATATTGGTTTGCCATCACTTGTAGTTTCTGGACACAAGTTGATTTTCAGTCACCAAAGATCTATTTTTGGCATCCTTTTCGTTCGTCTATCGATCGGCTTTTCTCAACAGATGTCCATGATTCATTTCTGAAATTGTGTCAGTTAATAGTCTATTATTATTATTATTATGTCATTTTCATCATATTTCGATTTCTGCTTTGGTCGCACTACCAACCAAGTCTGCGGGGAGACCTAAGGCAGGTCGTGGCGTGTTGTTATGGCCCCATTTCATGTTTTTCTATCTTCCCTATCATCTCCAGCATTACATAGATAAAGTTTTCCTTAGTGTGTGGGCTGTACTTAATAAGACAATTTTTTGTATATCTCTTAAGCTGGGATTTCTAGGGATTCTTTCAGTGTGTTGTTTTGTTCCATTTTTTTATCATTCCAAGTGCACCTACTATCACTGGCACAACTCTTGTTTTCAATTTCCACATTTTTTCTATTTCAATTTCCAGGTCTTTATATTTTGACAGTTTTTCAAATTCCTTGGTTGCTATGTTACAATCTGCTGATTCGTGCCTTTTCTTTTCTGGTTAGCACGTACGTTACGTCCTGCCAATGCCTACTATTCTGTTTAGATCGTGTATTAAGACTAAAAAATATATCAGGGACGCTACTTGGCTTCAGTGAGGAAAAGAAAGAAAGAAAGAAAGAAAGAAAGAAAGAAAGAAAGAAAGAAAATTCAAATAAAAATGTTGTGAAATCTTCACAGGTATTATTATTATTATTATTATTATTATTATTATTATTTGAAAGAATTCTTTACAAAGTCTTTTACATGAGATCTATGGTAAAGGGTGTTTATTTTTACAAATTTATTGAGCATATTACATTGAGATAATTTTTCTAAGTTATACAGATAAGCGCAATCCTTTCTATTTCAAATTTATTTTGATTCCTGAGACTTTCTTACTGAGGAGATTACTTCGTTAGACAACTGGAACAAAAAAGAAACAAAAAATGCTTCATTTCATGTGCGATAACATAAGATAGATAGATAGATAGATAGATAGATAGATAGATAGATAGATAGATAGATATGAACAAACCAAGATAGATAGATAGGTAATGTACAGTCAGTCAGTCAGTCAGTTAAATGGCATACGTGATACACATTTGGGCGATCATGTCTCAAAAGAGCTGATTGATGTTATATTCTGCACTCCGACTCCAGAGTTTTGTAGACGAACCTTTTTGCAATCGGTCGGTCCACTCGTCAGGAGGTATCAGCAACTATCAGCTCATTTTCTCAATTTCATAGTTTTTATATTAATAAAAATACTTTATGCATTTTGTATTGGCGTCAGGTTGATTTTGTATTCTTTGTGTGTGTGTGTGTGTGTGTGTGTGTGTGTGTGTGTGTGTGTGTGTGTGTGTGTGTGTGTGTGTGCACTATTTTAACAAACAAAATAGCAACTTGTGTTTCTTTTATGGGTTAAGCTTTCTTGAATAATAAAGTTTTTTTATGATCGAGTAACCCAACACAATCTTTATTAAAAAGAAATAAAACTTTGTGAAGATATACAGGAGGCTATTGGTAAATTGTCGCCATTTTGTATTTTTAGTTTCTGGCATGCGCGTTGTTTGTTCTTGATTTTGTTAACCGCAGAGTCAGTTGGGTGGTCATCGTCTATGAGAAAAAAAAAGCACCCATGACGGCCTTCACCCAACCAAGATTTTGAGAATGGTATGCTGTACTGCTTGGCATTCACCGAAGCTCCAATATGAACATTTTAAAGTGTTTGGGTTTCAATCTGAGGTCAGCGCAGAGGATTCGGAAAGAGTCGGATGAGGTTAATGGTGATCACAAAGGTATTTAGAGTGATGGCGACGTTATGCCTCTATTCATCTTCATACAGGGCCTCCAACTCAACACGGAAGCCCATATCAAGTGCCTCGAGGCGGTAGTACTTCCTAGAGTCAAGAGGGTGGCTGCTGGAAAGCCTTATGTTTGGCAACAGGATTCTGCACCATGCCAATCTAGCAGGAGAACCCAGTCATAGCTCTCAAACAATTTCTGCGACTATCTTACCTTACATTAGGCCACTTAACTCCCAGACTGCAACCCCCTGGACTATTATGCGCGCAGAGCAGTTGGGTGATATACTAACAAAACTCTTTGTGACACCAAAGATGAAGTAAAGACAAGGATTATGGTATCATTCACAAACTTAAACAAGGAGAACGACCAGAAGAATTGCATAAAATTCCGAAGTAGTCTGGAGGCCCTGATTGAAGCCAGTGACAATTTTAATTAAAAAATTGTAGTTAAACAGGTGATTTATGTCTCGTTTCGGTTACACCGTTCGCTTCACTTGTATGTACCAAGCTAGCGTCCAGCTTCCAGACAAAAATAAACAGAGTCGTAACTCAATACGAATCTCTATACCAGTGCACGTCACCACGGTCCCAACGGCACTGACAGCCAATGTCTCAGACCATTTTTATGGAGAAAAACCATTGCCGACGCACCAATCATCGCTGTCGGCCTCGTTCTCACTAAGAGTCCCTGGCTTGTGCCAATCAGCATAAAATGACAGAGGTCAAAGAATATACCTTTCTTGGACCAAACTTGCGAGGGGAGAGGGCACAGATGACGAAACGACAAACTGTCTAGTGTGGGTTTACGCATGCATTCATCACAACACAGCAGCCCGACAAGCAAAACACCTTGGACGCTTTGGCTGTAGTAAGTGTAAATATTTATCGTTGCACTCCATAAGGTTACATCTTTTATTATATGTAAATGATTATCATTTCTGTCCTTTTTGTATTTTGTGTCTTTGATATGTTTCTTGTAGAAGTCATTGTGCTATTCATGTGAATGTTCATCATTATATACGTATTGCTGTGTTCAGTTTATAAAGAGATTTTCTTCTGTGCATATGTATAATCCTATAAATATAGCATATTTGTTTCTACATGTTTCATTGCTTGTCTACATGTTTCATTGCTTGTCTACATGCTTCATTGCTTGCTCCACTCGTAGGTTTGAAGCTAGTGTTCAGCTTGCAGACAAAAATAAACAGAGACGTAATTCAATACGAATCTCTATACCAGTGCACGTCACCACGGTCCCAACAGCACTGACAGCCAATGTCTCAGACTTTTTTTTTATGGACAAAAACCATTGCCGACGCACCAATCATTACCGTAGGCCTCGTTCTCACTATGCTCGTCCCAATTAGCATGAAATGACAGAGGTCGAAGAATATAACTTTCTTGGACCAAACTTGCGAGGGGAGAGGACGCAGCTGACGAAACGACGAACTGTTTGGCGTGGGTTTACGCACGCATTCATCACAACACAGCAGCCCGACAAGCAAAACACCTTGGACGCTTTGGCTCTACTAAGTGCGAATGTTTATCGTCACAAAAATTTACTCTAGTATTTCAAGATATGTTTGCGTAATTTAGACAAGAATTCATCCCTCGCACCCTGTATAACTCGACTCTGACGCTATACTGCATAGAAGTTATAACTTTCAAACTTGTTACCATTAAAACTTCAGAACATAAAATTAACATTGATAATGACCAATGCTGTGTACTAATTGCCGCGTCCTTTAAAGAACATTATCTCTGTTGATAATTAAAAAGAAAAAAAATACAAACCATCAATATTTATTGATTATTCAACAACCTTTCCATTGGGATAATTGAGCCCTCATATCGTTGGGTAAAGTGCAAATCGTAAAAATATAAATTAAATTCACAGCACCTCCGCTAATTTCCCCTCAGGTTTTAGTCTAACTGGGGGAAAAATTATTACAAATCCCGGGGGCATTTTACGTTATAAGAAAGCAATCTGCTATCAACAAAATGTCGTTCAATCTGAGTCAAGGGTTATCAAACCGAGTGTCCATATCTCTGGGGAGACGCGAGAGTAAGTGGGTATCGAAATCGAATCTCTTACACTCTCGCCACATTTTTTTTTTTATTAGTAGTTCACGAATCTTTTGTACTTTTTACTTAACGAGAGAGAAAGAGATTGTTTTCAGCATTCTCACGTCGTCTCACATACTACGCCTGTCTACGAATGTTTACCATATTTGCCCTAGAGAACTATAAACGTCATATGTGTGCTACGCGAGGGTGCAAACTATTCGAAAATATGAGCTACAGAGCGTATAACCTCTCGACATCGTTTAAAACAACCTGATATTCTGAATTTGTAGAATATTAGAGATGCTCAGCGACCTTAACATTTTCGGGAACAACATTAAGATAATCAAGAACCTATATTGGCAGCAAATCGCTTGCGTACTAACAGACATGAATTCAGCAGGTATACAAAAATAGAAAGGGGCGTAAGTCAAGGATGTGTTTTCTCACCGGAGTTAATCAGCAGATACAGCGAAGCAATTCTGAGAGAGACAGTGTCCTTGCCTCTCATAAATATGGTTCTAGTACCAAAGCTCAGCCAGTCAGTCAGTTAAGTGCCATATATGAAAGACGCTTGGGCGATCATGTCTCGAAAGTGACATAACTGACTGGGCAAAAGATTATCCCACAGTAGGTTGCCATTGCTTTCTGCGGTAGACTGGTTGCCAGCCAAGGCTATAGAACCCAATCTGTCATGTTATTTAACCCATATCTGGAAATAAGATATGGATTAATACCTTTCCCAAGGGTATTTGCGCGTAAGTAAATGCAATGAATTCAACTGGAATTTGAACTCGGCTCTCCGACTTCTCGTTCCGTGTCTATAGACTCCGAAACGGCTGAACCGATTTTCTTGAAAATTTACACAGTTGTACTATAAGCGTCTGCGAGTGTTCTTAGTTAGGTTTTGTGTCGAGGTACCCACGATAAATATCGAAAATCGAAAAAATCGGGTTATAGAAGGAGTGGTCAGATTTAAGACGTAAGAAATGACATTCAGAAGTTTCAAATGACATTCAAAAGTAACATTCAGAAGTTTCAAGGTTGCAGTTTTTACAATAGTGCAGAAAATCGATTATATATATATATATATATATATATATATATATATATAAAAGGCAAGATGTTTGTGTGTGTGTGTCTGTTTATCTGTCTGTATGTCCTTTATACAAATCCACAATTTTTATCTGATTCTCACCAAACTTCACACAAATATTCTTTAGGCTGAGTCTGAGCTCCAGGACCATGGATTAGTTTTAAAGCTTTCATTACACCCGAGCAACGCAGGGCTATACTGCTAGTATTTTATTATTTTCAACAATCTTTGTGCTAGGTCTCCAAACTAGGTTAACCCTCTGGTGTGCGCGGCATGCCAGGACTCCTAGACTGTGAAGAACTTCCTACCGGATTGTGGTGATCTTTCCCATATCCGCCAGACTTACTAAAATGCCAACAGTCTGAAAGAACTATATGCAAAAACAAACACCAATACTATTATAGCCTTTCTGAAAAAAGTAAATCTATACGAAGAAATATAACACTAACCAAACCCAAAGATATATATGATGCAAAGAGCAAGACTTAATGCAATGAATGTTTTAAAGTAACTTGACCCAAACCAATGGATAATTTCAGAAAAAACTGATTTGATACAACAAATGATTTGGCATTAAATGACCCACAGAGGTTGATATGCCATAAAACCCAACCAATCAACCAAGATGTCAGTCTAGTAGCTCGCTTAAATTCATATGCTCAGGGCACCAGAGGGGAGGAAAAAAAGCTTACCAGAACAGTTGCTATGAAAATATTTGTAGAAAAGACAGAGAGAAGCCACGTCATCTTTAGTTATTTTTAAGATGTGGAACAGACAGAGAAATGAAAACACCACCAACCCCCTGGACCTTAAAATGGCAAGAGGCGTGGAACACTTGCCAAAATAATAAACTGTTTAAGATTAAGCTGATACTTAAAGAATGGACACCGGGAGTCAGAAAATCACGCAAGGAAGACGTGGTTATATCCCGCATTCATATAGGACACACACACTTGACCCATTCCTTGTTGTTGGAAAGAAAGGACCCTCTGGTGTGTGCGACATGCAAGGACTCCTAGACTGTGAAGCACTTCCTACCGGATTGCGGCGCTTTCACATATCCGCCAGACTTACTAAAATGCCAACAGTCTGAAATAACTATTTGCAAAAACAAACCCTAATACTATTATAGCCTTTCTGAAAAGAGTAAATCTATACGAAGAAATATAACACTAACCAAACCCAAAGATATATATCATGCAAAGGGCAAGACTTAATGCAGTGAATGTTTTAAAGTAACTTGACCCAAACCAATGGATAATTTAAAAAAAACTGATTTGATCTAACGAATGTTTCAAAGAAATAATCTTGGGATAACAGACCAAAAATGATGTGATACAACAAATGATTTAGCATTAAATGACCCGCAGATGTCAATATGCTATCATGTTAACCTAAAAGAAATTCTAAAAATGTACCTAAAATCTTTTAAAATCTTTTTTGCATTGCTTTTGTAAAAGAAAGGGAAATAATTAAAAAGAAATAACATTACTTACAAAATTTATTTATAAAGAAACTAGCAGTATAGCCTGGCGTTGCTCGAGTGTAATGAAAGCTTTTATATATATATATATATATATATATATATATATATATATATATATATATATATATTCTTTAATCAAATCACTTCGAGCAAGGCGGTAACGCCACTGATGTGCAGTGGGCTACATAAGAGTGAAGAGATTGGAAAAGAGAGAACCGGAAGCCACATCCTAAACAGGGAACAAGGGATGAGCCTCTTTACCTGTTCTGTAGACGTGGGAGGCGTGTGAACCAGGCGATAGTTTAGTCTATCTACTCCAATTAATTATATATATATATAATTATATATATTATCGATTTTCTGCACTATTGTAAGAACTGCAAACTTGAAACTTCTGAATATCGTTTCTTATGTTTTTGTCTATGAGTGTATCAATTTTGATTAAAATCGGACCACTCCTTCTATAAACCGATTTTTTCGATTATCGATTTTTTATATTTATCGGGGGTATCTCGACACAAAAGCTAGCTAAGAACACTCGCAGACGCTTATAGTACAATTGTGTAAATTTTCAAGAAAATCGGTTCAGCCGTTTCGGAGTTTATAGGTAACGGACACACACACAAGCATACACACAGACACAGACAAAGTTCCATTTATAAATAAGTTTAGGTCTCAATTACTGGTCGTTGTTCATTTATTTTTGCGGACTCCATTCCCGGGATCCTCAACAATATCGAACTAATATGAAACTTTTCGTTAGAAAATATCGATATTGCTGTTTGAGTTAAGAAACGAAAGGACGAGCTTAAAAACAAAAGCTGTAAATGGTATCATGGCTGAGACTAAGAACTACAATTATACCTACTTAGAGCCAAACCCGAAGCAAAAACCAAAATAAAAGGGCTGAAAAATACAGACATACAGGCAGATAAACAGACACACATGCAAACATGTTGCCTTATATATTATCGATTTTCTGCACTATTGTAAGAACTGCAACCTTGAAACTTCTGAATACTGTTTCTTATGTCTTTGTCTATGAGTGTACCAAATTTGATTAAAATCGGACCACTCCTTCTATAAACCGATTTTTTCGATTATCGATTTTCGATATTTATCGGGGGTATCTCGACACAAAACCTAGCTAAGAACACTCGCAGACGCGTATAGTAGAACTGTGCAAACGTTCAAGAAAATCGGTTCAGCTGTTTCGGAGTCTATAGGTAACGGACACACACACACAGACGCACACACACACACACACACACACACACACACACACACAAAATAATACAGACATACTGGCAGATAAGTAAACACACAAACATCTTGCCTTTTATATATATATATATATATTATCGATTTTCTGCACTATTGTAAGAACTGCAACCTTGAAACTTCTGAATATCGTTTCTTATGTCTTTGTCTATGAGTGTATCAATTTTGATTAAAATCGGATCACTCCTTCTATAAACCGATTTTTTCGATTATCGATTTTCGATATTTATCCGGGGTATCTCGACACAAAACCTAGCTAAGAACACTCGCAGATGCTTATAGTACAACTGTGTAGATTTTCAAGAATGAATGTTATTTTACGTGTAACCGAATGTAAGTGGTGTTAATGTGGAGTAGTGGTATGTGTTATGTACTGAACACGGTCAGCATGTTGTTAGCGTGTTCGTAGTTGATGTTATAGAGTACGGGGTTTTTCGTTTTTATTAATAATGCCTCCATTCTGTTTAGTCTTTTTTTGTATGTGGATGATGCTGTAATATTTGTGTGGTCAACAAGTATGTTTCGGATAGGGTTTGATATGCCGTCGTGTTTGTTGAAATGAGACCGAATTGAGCGCCGTTGAGAGAGATGTTGCGTCAGTCTACGAGTCAGTTTCGTCGTGATATGGCCCGATATAATTATTTATGAAATTAGGATCAAGAAGGCAGATCTTCAAAGGTCATGTGAATTCGTAAATAATTCGTTGGTTCGTTGTAGTAGGCTAGCCTCCCAGAGAGAAAAATACTACGCCTCCTTGGGCTTACATTTTCGGCGGACCTCAAATGGAATGACTATGTCGAATCCATTGCCAAATCTGCCGCTATTAAAGTCGGCTCTTTGTGCAGGGCCCGGGAGTTATTCCCACCTGAATCTATTCTGCATATATACAACTCTACCATCCACCCGTGTATTGAATATTGGTACCATATCTTGTCGGGTGTCCCTACTGCTCTCCATGGGCTTCTTGACAAAATACAAAGTAGGATCTGTAACGTGGTTGATACTGACTTGGCAGACCGGCTGCAACCACTCTCTCACCGGCGCGATGTGGCTTCCCTGTGCCTCTTCTACAAGTACTTTCATAGCTTCTGCTCCGATGAACTTAGAGCACTTGTGCCGCCTAAGCAGGAATTTACACGAGATACTAGATTAGCAACTAGGTCCCACCCATTTACAGTTAAACAGATAAGATCTAACCGTAAATTCTACTCCAACAGCTTCTTTTCTCGCGCTTCACGCCTGTGGAACTCCCTTCCACAAGTCATCTTTTCCGACAGCTACAATCTTCAGGTGTTTAAATGTAGGGTCAATAGACACCTCCTGTCACACTAACTCCCAATTATTCTCAGAACACTCTCCTCTACCCAACCCCCATTCTCGGTATCCTTACCCGCCTATCACCCACCCTCTGACATTTTCTATATTTAACCATTCTCGGTATCCTTACCCGCCTATCACCCACCCTCTGACATTTCCTATCTTTAACCATTCTCGGTATCCCTACCCGCCTATCACCCACCCTCTGACATTTCCTATATTTAACCATTCTCGGTATCCTTACCCGTCTATCACCCACCCTCTGACATTTCTTATATTTAACCTTTCTCGGTATCCCTACCCGCCTATCACCCACCCTCTGACATTTCCTATATTTAACCATTCTCGGTATCCCTACCCGCCTCTCACCCACCCTCTGACATTTCCTATATTTAACCATTCTCGGTATCCTTACCCTCCTATCACCCACCCTCTGACATTTCCTATATTTAACCATTCTCGGTATCCTTACCCGCCTATCACCCACCCTCTGACATTTCCTATATTTACCCATTCTCGGTATCCTTACCCGCCTATCACCCACCCTCTGACATTTCCTATATTTAACCATTCTCGGTATCCCTACCCGCCTATCACCCACCCTCTGACATTTCCTATATTTAACCATTCTCGGTATCCTTACCCGTCTATCACCCACCCTCCGACATTTCTTATATTTAACCTTTCTCGGTATCCCTACCAGCCTATCACTCACCCTCTGACATTTCCTATATTTAATAATCCTTTCTCCACTCTATGTAGCCCCCTGCGCAGTAGTGGCAGTGACATGACTTGCTCGGGGTGAAACGCTTATAAAAAAAAAATCTCGCGGCAGAATTGCTTTTGATAATGAGGTTAGCCGTTTTAACTTTAGTATAATAGATAATTTAATTTTTTTGTTTACGTCGAAGTGTGTTGCGTATTTTCAAATGATTCAGAATGAAGATTCGTCCTGTTTATAATTACTATGCATTTGGTTTTCGTAATGTTATCATTATTATCAGTGTATTTACTGTTGGTATTACTCAGGTTTGAAAGAAAAAGTCTCATATGGTAGTCAACCAAATAATTACCGTATTTTCTGGCTTACAAGACGCTACGGCTTGAAAGACGCACCCTAATATTGGAAAGAAATTTCTAAGTGAAAATAAGTCATTCTCAAACAAAAACACATAAAACTGCGTCCCTCACATTGTCCGCCACGTAATGTTTACAGTTGAGTGCCATACGCGATACACGCTTAGACGATCATGTCTCGAAAGAGACATGACTGACTGAGCAGAAGATTATCCCACAGTAGGTTGCCATTAATTTTTGCAATAGACTGGTTGCCAGCCAAGGTTATAGAACCCAATCTGTTCTCTTATTTAACCCATAACTGGATGGAAGAGACGGATTAATACCTTTCCGCGCAAGTGAATGCAAGGAATTCAACTGGAATTCGAACTCGGCTCCTCGATTTGCCGATATCCATTACGCCACAACGATGTTTCGCTGTATCACAGCTCATAAGTATGGTTAGATGATGATATATCCCGAAAAGGAATACAGTATATATAGGTCAGTTGAAGAATGGAACTCAACACCAGGAATAAGAAATACAGATTTATTGTACTAAGGTACAATTAACAATAATACACATATAGGCAAGCCACGGGTTGGAACGGAATCGACTATCGAATAGTGAATGCCTTCGCCTAAGACCTTTCTGTATTTACTAGCCTTCCCACACAAGGCCAGATGTGACACATGGTCATTTTATTGTGGGTATTCCCGGCCATATAGCCGGGCCAAAAAATCTCTGTCTATTTTTCCACAGTCGTGGTTCTACCCTTCGGCGGAACCACGACTGGGTTTGTGCTCTCTGCTCGGAAGCAGAGAGCGTCCCCCCCCCCACCCGAAGGCAGAGAGCTGACAGTGTCATAGAGCAGTCAGGCGAATGCTTAAGACCTTTTTGTATTTACTAGCCTTCCCACACAAGGCCAGATGTGACACATGGTCATTTTATTGTGGGTATTCCCGGCCATATAGCCGGGCCAAAAAATCTCTGTCTATCTTTCCCCAGTCGTGGATCTACCCTTCGGCGGAACCACGACTGAGTTTGTGCTCTCTGCTCGGAAGCAGAGAGCGCCCTCTACCAGAAGACAGAGAGCTGACAGTGTCATAGAAAAGTCAGGCGAATGCCTAAGACCTTTTTTCATGTCGTACTGCTCGTTACCGTCTTTTATCAAGTAGAGCATTCTATTCTCGTGGATGGCAGGATGTTCCACTATAACCTGTAATCAACCAAATAATTTGGAAATCTGTTGATGACGAGTGTTTGTTTGGCGTTATAGAGTTATTTCAAGAATAATGGTCGGGAAGATGAATTCTCCTAGATGCCCGTGAGGAAAATTTTAATGATGCCGATTTTGTGTCTAAGAGGACATTGACTAATGAAATTAGGGTATCAGGAATTTTTACTGGTGGGATTTTATATAGGGAAGTAACGAATGTATTATTACGAGACTTCCACAAGGACATCTAAGAACGGGAGTTTATTTTTTTGCCTAAGCTCATATGTGACGTTGAGGACGGAATTCTTTTCGAATGCAGATTAACGACTACCGCTTTCGTTTTTGTTCTGGGCAAGAATGAAAATATCTACATAGCGAACATTGTGGGTTTGATAATTTTTTTTTTTAAATATGTTTTCTACGTAGGACATGTAAAAGTTAGCAAAACGAGGACAAAGAGTATTTGCCATACTGACGCCGTTGGTTTTGGTGTAAATGTGGCCTTCATGGTCGGAAAATGGAGTCTGGTTAGTACAAGCGAGAAGTTTTTTTTAAAGTGTGGGGATTGACAGCTGGTGGTGATACTGAAGTATATTTATATTCGGACTTTATGATTATGTCGATGGTTTCAGCAACCAGGAGGTTAGTAAATCGTTTTTTAACGTTAAGGAATGCAAGGGTGCCTTTGTTCTGGATTTAAGATTTTAAAAGAATTCGTGGGTTGACTTGATACTGCAATTGGTAGGTAGGTATAGAATGATAGTATTATTTAGGGATTTAGATAATTGGTATATGGGGGTAGGGTTCTGAGAGATTATGGGTCGCAGGGGGTATCCAGGTTTTTCTATTTTGAGGTTACCCTATAAGTATCCGGGTTCATAATCACCAATGATTTTGTTGGTTTTCAAGAATCCTATAACGGCATTATTAGACGCTATGGGTTCGTTAATGTAAGTTTTAAGAAATTCGATGGTTGTGGGTGTTGTGTGGAGAACCGTCTTTGAGACGTTCACCCTTGAGGAGATCTCTGAGATTTGGGTTTAGTTTTATTAGGTTATTTTCCAGTTAGATTAATGATTGGGGTCAAATTTCGATTCCAGTTTTCTTTGTGATGAGGTTAAATTTTGGTTGCTGATGACAATTAAGAACTATGTTTAGGAACTCATTTTGGTCGTTTGTTAATGTATGACTGGACAGGTTCATGTATTGTCAATGTTGTTGGGAAGTAAGATATTTGCCTGGTATAAGTGGCAAGGCTTCTTTGTGATTGTTTGTCGGTGTTTGAGTTTGAGTATATACATTAGATTATTCCAAAAGTTCGTAAGCACTCGCAAAAAATTGAAATTTTACTCGCCAAGTAATCTAAGGTTACCAGAAAACACTAGCAAATATTGAAATTTTACTCGCAAAAACAACAAAAATTATTGCTCAAAATAAAGACCATCATTTTCCAAGACTTTCTGCCATCGATCTGCAAGCTTTCGGATCTGGTCAAAGTACCACTCATCCGGCTTTGAATCAAATAATTCTTGACACGCTTCTTCGACTTCATCAAACGAGTCGAACCGGCGGCCCTTCAGAAAGTGTTGCATTGAGTGAAAAAGGCCGTAATCTGATGGAGCACTGTAGGCTGGATGTGGCAGAACCTCAACGCCGTCCAGCTCTTCAAACTTGTCTTTGGTTTTCCTGGTGGTGTGTGGCTTGGCATTGTCCTGCTGCATCAAAGCGCGCTTTCGGTCGATCAGAGCCGGGTGCTTTTGCTTCAACTTTTCGTAGACCCGCTCAAGTTGCCGACAGTAAAGTTCGGCACTGATGGCACGGCCATTCGGAACCAACTCAAAATGCACGATTCCTTCAAAGTTCCAACATGACTTTCTTGCCGAATCGATCCTGTTTTGGAACCGAAGGTGTCTCTTGCCCTTTCTGAACCCAACGGTTGTCTCGATTGTGCTGAACCAGATAGACTCTTTTCGTGAGTGTTTATGAACTTTTGGGACAACCTAATATATATATATATATATATATATATATATATGCCGTAATTATTAAGCCACCCCAGTTTTTTTTAAAGAAATTATGTATTTCATACTATTTGTAGTATTTATTGTTAAATAAAAATAGAATGGTTCTTTTGTTATTATTACTTTGCAAAATACTACAAGGCAAGGAAGCAAAGATGAACTCATCCTAAATTTTCTTCATTCTTTCATTGATGAAACTGCAATATAGATAATTATTAAATATTTATAAATTCATTTGATGCACATGTTATTGTGCAATATTAACAAAAGAACCATTCTATTTTCATTTACAATTATTCACTTGGCAATGAATACTAAAACATAGTATGAAATACATCACTATTTTAAAACACTGGGGTGGCCTAATAATTACGGCCGGTAGTGTATATATATTAAAATAATATTAGTTAATTAGTTAGGGTTTAGTCATAGTTAAATTAGAACAGTACACAGTTGTATTAAAATGTGTTGAGCTTAGATCACTGGTGCCGCCTAAGCACGAATTTACACGAGATACTAGATTAGCAACTAGGTCCCACCCTTTTACAGTTAAACAAATAAGATGTAACCGTAAATTCTACTCCAATAGCTTCTTTTCTCGCGCTTCCCGCCTGTGGAACTCCCTTCCACAAGTCTGCTTTCCCGACAGTTACAATCTCCAGGTGTTTAAATGTAGGGTCAATAGACACCTCCTATCACACTAACTCCCAACTATTCTCACAACACTCTCATCTACCCAACCCTCATTCTCGGTATCCTCACCCGCCTATCACCCACCCTCTGTTATTTCCTATATTTAATCAGCCTTTCTCCACTCTACGTAGCCCCCTGCAGTGACATGCCTTGCTCGGGGTGAAACGCTTATAAAAAAAAAAAAAAAAAAAAAAAAAAATTATGTTGTAGAACTTTTGAATATTTTTTATTTTTAAGTGACTTATTTTGCAACCTAGGTTTCTACCTTTCGGGGTCTTCAGGCGATTTTTCAAACGCTCACGTAACAGGGCTCTTTCATGAACGCGCAATTTTCAAAATTAGAAGTTGATTAATGGTCTTAGAACACTTTCATCCATGATTGTATCATCCTAGTAGTATTCATTGGTAGGGTTAAACTTGGACATAATTTCTGTTCTTTCATTTAGTAATTAATTTTTCTCCGGGAACAAAATCTGTAAGGTTTGGCTGTTTTTACTATGCACTGATATATATATATATATTTGAAAATAGTATGGAGTAGGTCATCCATTTGTTAGTTTCGGTGCTTGCATTTGATTTTTCATGGATTTAATCAAGTTAACAACGATCGTTTGCTCCATATTTTGCCACTATTTTGGCAATGTTTCTTAAGAATCTATGAGAAGAGATGACTACCTACGTCCTGACAGGACATGGCATTTAGCAAAAAAATTAGTTTCTTCCCTTGCACATCTCGCTTTTCGAACTCTCTTCCGGCTCTTTCAATTACGACCTTCAAAAATTTAAATACTAATGTCAGTCATCATTTTTTGTCTCATTGAGCCCCGTTCTTTTATTGTCCTCGCCATTTCTTTCCCTCTCAGTAACCCCTTGTGTTTCCGTGGCTTTTATCGCCTTGATTGCAGTCAGTCAGTCAGTTAAGTGCCATACGTGAAACACGCTTGGGCGATCATGTCTCGAAAGAGACTGGGCAGAAGATTATCCCGCAGTAGGTTACCATTACTTTCTGCGGTAGACTGGTTGCCAGCCAAGGCTGTAGAACCCAATCTGTCCTATTATTTGACTCATAGCTAGAAGGGGAAGAGATGCATTATTAAGTAGTAATTAATGGGGGATCAGTTTATTACTTATAACAATATAAAACTGATCCCCTACTTTATGCCCAGTAGACACCTTAATCATGTTTTCAACTATTATATTCAATCAGTTATTTAAGTGCCATACGTGAAACACGCTTGGGCGATCATGTCTCGAAAGAGACATGACTGACTGCGCAGAAGATTATCCCGCAGTAGGTTGCCATTGCTTTCTGCGGTAGACTGGTTGCTAGCCAAGGCTATAGAACCCCAATCTGTCCTGTTATTTAACCCATAACTGGAAGGAATAGACGGATTAATACCTTTCCCAAGGGTATTTGCGCGTAAGTGAATGCAATGAATTCAACTGGAATTCGAACTCGGCACTCCGATTTCTCGTTCCGAGCCGATATCCAATGCACCACAACACACATAATGATTAAAAAGAAAACGTATGAAGAAACAAAATTGTCCCTGGACGTGAACACAAAGATTTTTTTCGTGATTTTGTGAACGTTTTTTTTTTTAATTTAATTTTCTTTTATTGTTCTCCAGTCTTAATGTTTTTTTCTAAGACTCATTCAATATCAGTTAACCTCTCGTGTATTAATCTTTAGTCGACTTGCTTAGGGTGAAATTATTTAATAAATAACTAAATAAAATGAAAACTGTCGACAAATTTAAACAAAAGATATCAGTCCTCTTTTCCCGCCTGACACAGACAGTGTGGGCGTGGGTGGGTGTTTTTGTTTACATCCGGGCTTTTGGGCACCGTTTAACTACTTCGCCGTGTTATAGTCTGTGCTGTTTCTTCCAGTTGTTTTTTTACTTTATTTTTAATTTTTCTTTTTCTTTGATATATATATATATATATATATATATATATATATATATATATATATATATATATATACTACCGGGCATAATTATTAGGCCATCCTAATAAGAACAACAAAAAAAAAAAAAAATATTTTCGTTTGGCAATATAATAATAAAAATAGTATGAAATACATCATTTAAAAAACAACTGGGGTGGCCTAATAATTATGGCCGGTAATATATATATATATATATATATATATATATATATATATATATATTACCGGAAAGAGCTAAGTACATGAACATCAGTCGAAAGTGTTCGAACCGAGTCAGCACGTAGCCCAAAGAAAAAAAAAACCGAAACGAGTAATCAACTAACAAACAGCGCTCAATGCTTAGGAAGTGCGGAATAAGTAAAGAATACCTAGTGAGCCAGACAGACCTACCCACGTTTTACCTAAACGGATCGTCAGGGAAAGGTCGTCTGGTTAGGTCTGCCTGGCTCACTAGGTATTCTTTATATATATATATATATATATATATATATATATATATATATATATGTGTGTGTGTGTGTGTGTGTGTGTGTGTGTGTGTGTGTGTGCCTATGTACACACGCGCACGCACAAATAGCAACAGAAATGCTACAGTACACACACGCACATGCACACAGACAGTAACATACAACGTGCTAGAGAACAAATAAAAAAGACAAACCCACAATAGACGTGTATGGGAGACCATAATTTTTTTTTTATGGACAAAATAAGATACCAAATTTGTTCTTTCACGACTTCCTATGCCAAGCAGATTTGAGAAAGAAATCCATCTGCTTAATTGATATATAATTTTTTATAAATTATATACATTTTATATAAATATTTACTCTATCATAATTACAGTTAAAAACAATTTATTTCTGCTTTTTTTATCATTTCATTTTATCGTTTCACCCCATGCAGGGGGCTACATAAGAGTAAAAGATTAGATAGGAGAGTAAAAAGAAAGACGAACCAGTTACAGGGGTGTCAGAGAAGGGGGCAAGAGAAGGACAGGAATACAGGTGTGATGACAGTTGCAAAGGTAGAGAGAAAGTAAAAGATATACAGGGTTATGTAGAAAGAACTTCGAGTCAAGTGGATAAGAGATGGGTATTGACATTTCATTTAAATTCCTAGAGGTTGTAGCTGTCAGGAAAGTAAGAATATGGAAGAGAGTTCCACAGGCGGGAAATGCGAGAAAAAAGCTGATGGAGTAGAATTGTCGGCTGCATTTGGTTGATCTGTGAATGGATGGGACCCAGTTACCAGTCTGGTTGCACGAGTAAACTCCTGTGGCATTAACATAAAATTTGCTATAACTACTTCTAAGACAATAAAGGACTTAATTAATATAAAACAATATAATAACCTAAAACTTAAAGCTAGAATGTACTCTTTCACTTGTACTAATAGCCATATAGAATACATAGGAGAAATATCAAGTAATTTCAATAAAAGATTATATGAACATAAAAGGGATATCTTACAAAACAACACACTCAATACATTAGATGTTCACCATGGTGAATCTAGCGTTAAGTCTATTTTAAAAAATGCTACTCTAGTTAAGAGAGAAAATAATTTACTAAAACGAAAATGTATAGAAATTGCTTTAATCGCTAGTGATTTTACGTCCAGCTTCTTACAACATTTTAACTTTCATCGTAAATCTTTTATTATCATAACCATCGAGTATTCTACTTTTACTGGTATATATATATATATATATATATATATATAAAAACAGAAAAATCCTTTATTTTTCTGTTGCTGAGGTGATGTGTTATCCCCCGTGGGGATCTTCATATCGAAATGGTCATTCAACATCATTGAATTAATCCTTTTTAAATTTATATTTGCTCTGTAATATTTTATTACATGGAGCTCTCTTCCTGTATCATTTTTTAATATTAAAAATTTTTTTAATATTAATTAGGATCGGGTTTTTGGAATTTACCTTCCTGCTTTTTTCCCTTGGATTAAAGTATCAGAATTAATATATATATATATATATATATATATATATATATATATATATATATATATATTTTAAAGATAAATCAAATTAAAATTTAAAATTCTCGCTGTCTCCTCTCCATCGTGCACATATCTAGTAGCTTAAAGTTAAATTTTACTCTGTTTGGTCAAAGGAGGCCGAAACGTGCCACACAAATCTTTTTTCCAATGAGTCATATGTTTTTCCTGAAATGCATTTACATATATTACTATAAATATTATATTTAGCAGCTGCATGTATTTCAATTGACATCCTTGTTATATGAAGCAGTGCCAGTGGCAAAAGTTCAAGAATTGAACGGAATGTCACCACTTATATATATATATATATATATATATATATATATATATATATATATACTGTTAAATATAAGAGACAATGAATGTCTATTATGTTTAACCATGAGCCGTTCTAAACATAGACAGATAGATAGATATGAAAAGACTGAGATAGATAGATAGATAGATAGATAGATAGATAGATAGATATGAATAGACTGAGATAGATAGATAGATAGATAGATAGATAGATAGATAGATAGATATGAATAGACTGAAATAGATAGATAGATAGATAGATAGATAGATAGATAGATAGATTTAGTGTATCGAGGCAGCAGATAATTTTCTAAACATATACTGTTAAATATAAAAGACAATGAATGTCTATTATGTTTAATCATGAGCCATTGTAGACATCGTATTTTGGCTTTAATTTCAGGTGAAAATAAGAACAAAAATTCTCAAACATTTGGATAGTTTTTATTAAGTTGTTTCAAAGCTCACATGAGCCATCTTCAGAGAGGTTGCAAGAACATTAACAATGAAAACATCCACCATCAAAAATGATTTTATCTTGTGTTGACATGAAACTCTGCTAAGCAATGATAACAGTTACCAAATAGCAGACGCAGTTTGTCAATTTGTAATGCGGTTCTCTCTCTCTCTCTCTCTCTCTCTCTCTATATATATATATATATATATATATATATATATATATATATATATATATATATATAATGTATAGTATATATATATATCACATGCCACAACCTACTCTTTGACAAACAGTATGGCTTCCCGCCTCGGCAGGTCTACCGCTGATGTGCTAACGGCCATCACTGAATATATACACCAGGACATTGGTATGAAATCGTTGAAGTTCTTGCCCTGGATATCTCTAATGTCTTTGACAGGGTTTGGCATGTTCGGGGTCTCTGGACGACTGTTTAATCCAAGCGTTCCTATCTAACTGTGAAATGGAGATCGTTCTAAACGGGCATGCTTCCAGATCCTTTCATACGAATGCAGGCTTCCCTCAAGGCTCTATCCTAGGTAAAACGCTTTTCCTGATCATCAATGACCTTCCCGATGTAATCAGTTCTCAAGTAGGAATCTACGCAGATGACATCACCATTTACTCCCGTCTCAGTAAGAAATCTGCAGAGGGTTGACAAAGTAAACCTCGCTGCCTTCTGCTCTTGGAAACGACCTCTAATCTGTGATGGATTGCAGTTGGAAAAAGCTCGGAAATTTTAATGCTTCCAAAATGAAGCTGCTTTCCATTAGCCACCCCAAAGAAACTTTCCTACCTTCCATCAATTTTTGGACCTTGTCCGTTCGCATGCGTTCAGACACCCCACGTAAAACCTCAACCTTGTGTCACATCCACTTATTAGTCGGGGTGGTGGTGGTGGGACGAGGTAAATATCTATATTATATATTCATGGTATGGGGTGGGGTAACATTATATAATATTTTAAATATTAAAATGAATATTAGGGAAAAAGCTCTGATAAACTGGAAAAGTTTTCGAGTGACCTGTTTCGTCGTTTCGAACTTCATCAGGATAAAACAAAAATTGCTTTTTACGTTGATACAGCTCTACATAGGAAGGAGGTCAATTATTGAGAGTTCAAATTCAATTTGATTTTTTTAAAATATATGTTTTAAATATACAGTTTCTCTCTCTCTCTCTTTTCTCTCTCTTTGTTTCTTTTTCTATCTCTCCCTCTCTCTCTCGTTCTCTCTATTTTTCCCTCTCTCTTTCTCTCTTATAACATTTCATTATTCCTCGTAGATTTTCTTACGTTGATTCGGCTCCACATTGGTATGAAGGAGGGCAATTCTTGAGAGTTCAAATTCAATTTGATTTTTTTAAATATATGTTTTAAATATACAGTTTCTCTCTCTCTCTCTCTCTCTTTTCTCTCTCTTTGTTTCTTTTTCTATCTCTCCCTCTCTCCCCCTCTCTCTCTCTCTCGTTCTCTCTATTTTTCCCTCTCTCTTTCTCTCTTATAACATTTCATTATTCCTCGTAGATTTTCTTACGTTGATTCGGCTCCACATTGGCATGAAGGAGGGCAATTATTTAGAGTTCAAATTCAATTTGATTTTTTTTTATATATGTTTTAAATATACAGTTTCTCTCTCTCTCTCTCTCTTTTCTCTCTCTTTGTTTCTTTTTCTATCTCTCCCTCTCTCCCTCTCTCTCTCTTTCTCTCTATTTTCCCTCTCTCTTTCTCTCTTATAACATTTCATTATTCCTCGTAGATTTTCTTACGTTGATTCGGCTCCACATTGGCATGAAGGAGGGCAATTATTTAGAGTTCAAATTCAATTTGATTTTTTTTTTATATATGTTTTAAATATACAGTCTCTCTCTCTCTTCTCTTTTCTCTCTCTTTCTTTCTTTTTCTATCTCTCTCTCCCCCTCTCTCTATATATATATTTTTCCCTCTCTCTTTCTCTCTTATAACATTTCATTATTCCTCGTAGATTTTCTTACGTTGATACGGCTCCACATTGGTATGAAGGAGGGCAATTCTTGAGAGTTAAATTTTAATTCAATTTTTTTAAAATATATGTTTTAAGCACACAGTCTCTCTCTCTCTCTCTCTCTCTCTCTCTCTTTTCTCTCTCCTTCTTTCCCTTCTCTCTCCCTTTCTCTCTTACTCTTTCTTTCTCTCTCCCTCTCTTTTTCTCACAACATTTCACTCTTCCTCGCAGATTTCCTGACGTCGATACGACGCCACATGGGCATGAAGGTGGAAAAATATTGACTTAAAATCTATTTCATTTTTTTTTAAATATATGTTTTGACTATACAGTCTCTTTCTCTTTCTTTTTCTCTCTCCTTGTTTTTCTTTCTCTCCCCCCTCTCTCTCTCTCATTCTTCCTCTTTCTCTCTCTTACAACATTTTTTCATTACAAAAGATTACTAAAACTTCGATAATTCCCAGCATCACTCTATGGCACCAATGTGCAATAGCCGTACCAACATATATATTTAATGGATACATCAATGGAAATAAGGCCTAGACAGAGGCTTTAAAATAAGTTGACGCTTTGGCCGTTAAGATTGAAAGAAGAAATCATTTCTTCCCCCAAAATATAAACTTTTTTCAAATTTAAAATGAATCACTATTCTGATTAGTTAATTTGAACACAGAACAATTTTATGCCTTCCCATATCAATAAATAACAAACGTATTTTTTTTTAATATTTAAATGAAAATAATTTTCTCAAAAATGATCTAAGATTGCCTGATGACGAGGTAGAAACCTCGAAACATAGCAATTCAATGTAATTTTAATTAAATACAAATTTAGTTTTATATATATATATATATATATATTCACTCATATATATATATATATATATATATATATATATATATATATATATATATATATCCGAGTGAATGAGGAACGAAGAAAAATTTACAACGTTCCAAACATTAATTTAAAACAGTGCTCGATATATAATATAGAGCTGTCAATACTTGTTATAAATTATAGCTTAGAATATGTACAAATTTTTATATCAACTACAAAGTGTACACTTTGTTTCGACATTGAAATAACAATGTCTCATCAGGTGCTGTCTGCCACCTGATGAGACATTGTTATTTCAATGTCGAAACAAAGTGCACACTTTGTAGTGGATATAAAAATTTGTACATGTTCTAAACTATAATTAATAATATATATATATATATATATATATATATATATATTGCAATAGTTGTTACAATGGTTTATAAATTCATAGTATCACTACACAAAAATTTTCGCGTTTTGAAGCTACCTTTTTTAGGTGCTTCTCATCGGGTGACGAAGTTGGAATGACCTAAAAAAGGTAGCTTCGAAACGCGAAAATTTTTGTGTAGTGATACTATGAATTTATAAACATTGTAACAAATGTTACAATATAACGCTCTACGTTTGTATCGAGCACTCTTTATAAAAGTAAATGCATGAACAGCAGGTTAAAAAACCTATGAGTTCCACAACTTTGTTACACACACACACACACACACACACACACACACACATATATATATATATATATATATATAATGTAATTTTTCTTATATTTGCTATATATGTATTTATATGCATACATGTTTAGAGCTCTCTTAAAGAGTTATCCTACCACGATATGTAAAGGATACTCCTTTGGATTCTTCTATACCCAACACTGCATGCTGATATATATATATATATATATATATATATATATATATATATATATTAGTAGTAGTAGTTTTAACTCATGCATATATATTCCACAGATGAATATTTACTTTTTGTAAAAAGTGCTAAATAGCAAAATAGACCATTTATAGAAATATAGAGCTTTTGAGACGCAGTATGCTATTATTAGAACAAGTATAATAACTATATATATATATATATATAACTGCCTGATGGTGGTGCATTTAGCAACGGAACTTGATAACTTTTTTTTTTAGTCGCAGTTATTGTTCTAATATATATATATATATATATATATATATATATATATATATATATATATTGTTATTATTATTGTTCTAAATTAACTATATATATATATATATATATATATATATATATATATATATTAATGTAGATTGTGCATTGAGCAGAAATCTTTCTTTTAAAAATATTTCGTTGAAAACGACCGATAAGGAAGATTTTTTTTAATTTTTAATTTAATTTTTTCAGTATTCTTACACATTTTTTTTTACTGGAGATAAAGAATGTAAAAATGTTCCGTAATTTTTAACTTTCTAAGAGCTTTCAGTCATTTCACTGGCCATTTTTACGAATGTTATTTTTCTGATATTGTTATTTTATCGTCATGTTTTGACTGTAACGTAAATTATGGAACATTTTTAAACTCTTTATTTCAAGTAAAAAGGAAACATTTAAGAATACTGGAAAAATTATACCAAAAGTCAATAAAACCTTCCTTGTCGCACATATTTTAACGAAACATATTCGGCGTTTATGTAATGGTGATCAAGTTTGTTTCGCTAGAATCAATTGTAATTGAGTAGTGAATTCTGTCCGCACTGGGTGCACCATACTTTCGACTTTGTGCTTAGAAACTCGCCGTGTCTATGTGTGTGTGCGTGTTCTATTCCTAACTTAGTCGGACACAAGCCCACAATTCTGTGCTTCCCAGTGAGGCATAGATAGGCTAGAATAGCGAGCTAGTCAGATAAAGCGATTCTGCGTGTGTGCGCAAAAGTGATGTTGTGTGGTCTTACATTACTTTAAGGGCGTCGGCTAAGTTTGCATATATATGCCTTGCTATGAACTTATTCGACACGCAAACCTTCCTAAGTTACCTCTGACTGGTTCTTTTTTACTTATTATTTGTTTTTTCTTAAAAAAAATCTCTGTCATTTTACGGCCATCCTATTTAAGTTTTTCTTTCTGACGCAGAGAATAAGAAAATATCATAACTAATTAGACATTTAGGATATAATTAACCACTTTTTGCGTGTTATTTCTATATTTATTTATAATAATAATAATAATAATAATAATAATATTAGTATTATTATATGAAAAGCTTAATTGCAGTCAGTCATCTTTAACTAAGAGAGATAGAGAGATAAATGTATATATATAATTTTTTAATTTATATTTCCTCTGTAATATTTTATTACATGGAGCTCTCTTCCTGTATCATTTTTTAATATTAAAATAAAAATTTTAATATTAATTAGGATCGGGTTTTTGGAATTTACCTTCCTGCTTTTTTCGCTTGGATTAAAGTATCTGAATTAAAATATATATATATATATATATATATATATATATATCATTTCACCCCGAGCAAGGCGGAAACGCCACTGATGTGCAGGGGGCTACATAAATGTAAAAAGATTAATTAGAAAAAAGTGAGAAGTACAAACTAGTTAGAAAGGAACAATAGAAAGCTGAGAAAGCAGGTGCGATGACAGATACATAGGTGGAGAGAAAGGGAAGGTTATACGGGGGTGGGGAGAGAGCTAGAGTCCAGTGGTTAGTAGATGAGTATTGCATTTATGAAGATAGATAGAGAGATGTGTGTATATATATATATATATATATATATATATATATATATATATAGATAGATAGATAGATAGATAGATGTGTGTATATATAATTGGAGTAGATAGACTGAACTATCGCCCGGTTCACACTCCACATCTATTGAACAGGTGTAGAGGCTCATCCCTTGTTCCCTGTTTAGGATGTAGTTTCCGGCTTTCTCTTTTCCAATCTTTTCACTTTTCCTTTTTTTTTTTTTTTTTTTTTTCAATTGGAGTAGATAGACTGAACTATCGCCCGGTTCACACTCCACCCACGTCTATTGAACAGGTGTAGAGGCTCATCCCTTGTTCCCTGTTTAGGATATGGTTTCCGGCTTTCTCTTTTCCAATCTTTTCACTCTTACGTAGCCCCCTGCACACCAGTGGCCTTACCGCCTTGCCCGGGGTGATATGATTAAAAAAAAAATTAATACCGAGATTAAATTAAGCATTTAAAAGTAAATAAATAGATAAAGAAATAAAATATCACCATCAGGCGGGCGTAATATGCATGTATTTTGGTCACACATACGCACGTTGGGAGTGGTTATGTGTGTATCACTGTGGCTGTAAGTGTTTAAATTAAGAACATTTCTTTCTGTAAAGACAAGTCAATAGTTTCTAACTGTGCTGTCATTAAAACGTTTCTTGTTTTTTATTTTATTTTATTCTATTTTTTGCTTTTTTTTTTTTTTAGAATTATTTTGGAAAGATGATTGTAATCAATCTTTTAAAACAAAGGAAGCGATTTCGTAGTAACTAAAAAATTTTTAAAAATCAATTAATGTTTTTTTCAACGACAAATAGAAAAACAGTCGATGAAAAATTTTTTTAAAAAAATCAATTCTCCCGCGGTAAAATACTTTCTTAAACACTTTAATTTTCGGATATCGTCATCAAAAATTACACAACAAACTCCTTGTTTGTTAAAACGAAAGAGAGAAAAGAGAAGGTGAGACAGTCGAAGGCCAGACATTTTCTGTTTCAGGCCTTCCAACAATTAGCTTTAAATTTTTAAAAATATCAGAGGTTGCTGAAATTGTTTTCGTCATTATTATTATTATTATTATTATTATTATTATTATTATTATTATTCGAAGGTTTCAGACGCTGCATGTGATAGGTGATGTGTTGTGCTATAAAAAAAAAAAAGTTAACTACTCTGTACAGAACGGGTCTGTTTACAAACATCTTTGTTTATGTTGACGTCCAGAGGAGAAGTAGTGCGCATGCGCGGATTAAAATTAGTAAATTAAAGAAAAGGGAAGGTGACAATATATCATAAGAATAACATTCCTAATTCGATGTTGAGATGAAATAAAAAATAACGTTTATTTTTTTAAGCATCATTCTACTTTCTATACGATTTTAATTTTTCTTCTTTATTCATGTTTAGTTTGTCGTATATATAATTTTTGTATGTTTACGAAAGATATGTTATGTACACACCCTCTTGCTAGTCGGAAGTAATAGTCACTTTCCGTCTAAGCACCCAGAATTGTTAGCCAGTTGGGCTAGTCGGTCTTTACCGTATTGGGATTAATCCTCAATGAGTAATCCGTAATGTTGGCTTAATGCAAAAAAAACTAAGCTTGTTTAAATACTGATTGATATTTCTAAAATTCTTATTCAATTTTTTTTTTCAAATCTAAAATTCGGTGTTCTTTTTTTCTGTTTTCTTCTTGTGTGATAAAAGTTCTTTTAGCTATTAATTATCACCGTTGTTTTCTTTTTTGGAAAGTGTCTTTTTTTTTTTGCTACTCTAATGTCTATTCGAAAATTTTGTAAGAAAGAAACAAATAAACAAAATGGTTGAACTGCTATATCAATAATATCAATCTACCTATATGGCACAAGACCGGAAAATTTCCTCAAATAGTGAGAGAAGACTCAGGAGCAACAAAAACCTAATTTAACTGAACTGAAATATAGATCTAAACTTATTTATAAATGGAACTTTGTGTGTGTGTGTGTGTGTGTGTGTGTGTGTGTGTGTGTGTGTGTGTGTGTGTGTGTGTGTATCCGTTACCTATAGACTCCGAAACGGCTGAACCGATTTTCTTGAAAATTTACACAGTTGTACTATAAGCGTCTGCGAATGTTCTTAGCTAGATTTTGTGTCGAGGTACCCCCGATAAATATCGAAAATCGATATTCGAAAAAATCGGGTTATAGAAGGAGTGATCCGATTTTAATCAAATTTGATACACTCATAGACAAAGAAATAAGAATCGATATTCAGAAGTTTCAAGGTTGCAGTTCTTACAATAGTGCAGAAAATCGATAATATATATATATATATATATATATATATATATATATATATATATATATATATATATATAAGGCAAGATGTTTGTGTATGTGTCTGTTTATCTGCCTGTATGTCTGTATTTTTTTCAGCCCTTTTATTTTAGTTTTTTGCATCGGGTTTGGCTCTAATTAGGTATAATTGTAGTTCTTAGTCTCAGCCATCATACCATTTACTCAGAGGACATATTTAGCCTTCAAAATTCAGTTTACGACGAAAAAAAACTTATTTGATATCAATACCAGGAAATCAAAATTTGACTTACATCCATTCATTTTTCTTTTTCAGTCTACGGTTCGCTATAACTGGAAACAACTATTGCTTTTTAGTCTTTCGTGCCAACGTCCAAAGAGTCTGAGCTCCAGGACCATGGATTAGTTTTAAAGCTTTCATTACACCCGAGCAACGCCGGGCTATCCTGCTAGTATATATATGGGGGGAAAGAGAATATAGTGATCAAAGTTGCATGGTGATTATCACTTTTACACTTTAATACGATTTTCATACGTAAAACTGACAGTCCCAATGCAGTACTGATCCCTGTGTCCATACTATCTACGCTTGTAAATGCTCTATCTCCGAAACTGAGCACTCTCACATATAAATATATCAAATATTAATAATACACACATATAATTGATTTATTCGTTTTTTAAGGATTATCAATCTTCTGTGGCTTATTGTGATATCTTGCTTACGGTTTCTGTAGTTCCATAGTGGTACAATATATATATATATATTGGGATGACCTCCTCCCTAGTCTTTTGAACAGGTGTGGAGTATATCCCTTGTTTCCTCTTTTGGATATATATATATATATATATATATATATATATATATATATATACTACCGGCCAGAATTATTAGGCCACTCCAGTGTTTTAAAAATTGATGTATTTCATACTGTCTTTTAGTATTTATTGCCAAGTGAATAATTATAAATAAAAAAAGATTGGTTCTTTTGTTAATATTGCACAATAACATGTGCATCAAATTAATTTATAAATATTTAATAATTATTTAATTTCAATTTCATCAATGAAAAAATGAAGAAAATTTAGGATGATTCGGACGAGTTCATCTTTGCTTCCTTGCCTGGGGTGGCCTAATAATTATGGCCGGTAGTGTATATATATATAACAACACAAAGGGAAACAGAAATCAACTGCTTTTAATGTGTGATACAATAAGAAATTGCTCGATACAAAATTCAGCCAGAAGAAAGTAGAGCAAATATATATATTATAAATTATGTTTTAGAACATGTACATAATTTTTTCTATATATGTCCTCTTCTCTACAATCATATGTTGGTTTCAATGTTGGGACTCCAACATATCATCGGGAGAAGGAAAGAGCAAGAGTTTGGAATCATTCTCTGTTTATATTTGGTTCGTTTTTGTTGTGGGGTTGGTTGGGGTTATTGATAATTAAGAGAATGTGTCTTTCGTTTTGACCGTTAGACTTTTAAAGAACCTGGTGTGTAAGTGTGAAATTGTTGATTAATGGTATTATCTGTTGGAATGTACGTTTTATCGGTCGGGTATATCTTTTGGTTAGAATTTCTAAGATGGAGTGTGGAGTGGTTTGACTACTTGGTCAGTTTTGTGTGTTTGTGTGGGGGTTCTTTTTGTGTGTGCTGACCTTAGGAATTTTTAGGACGGCTTTATGGTTGGCTATCGTTTAATTGATTGATATCTGTTGTTAGCAGACCTATTTCATGTATTTACTTTGATCCTGTGGCTAGGTTTCCACTTTGGGGTTCCTTAGATAGACGTGATAGGGGTGGGGTGTTTTTTAAAACCCTCGGGTGGCCTAATAACTCTGGCCGGTAGTATATATATCGAAAACTTTCGAACGAAGGAACAAATGGTTTTTAAAAAAAAGAAAGAGCTTAGGACATGAAAGTCTGTCAAGTGTTCGGACAGAAATCAGCTCGAAGCCCGAAGAAAAAAGAAAAACCCCGACATGAGTAACCATCTAACAGAAAGCGCTCAATACAAAGGTAGAGCGAGCTTAATAGAACCTGATTAGACAGATGAGCCTACCTAAGGTTTCTCCTAAACGGATCGTCTGGGAAAGCTGGCTCCCTGACGATCCGTTTAGGTAGGCTCGTCTGGCTCATTAGGTTATATATATATATATATATATATATATATAGAAATGCGTAGGTGGGCGCAAAAGCAAATTCAATATCGCACCTAAGATCAGTTTTGAAGCAATTTAGGGAACTTCTGCCTCTTCTAACATCTCGAGTATTTTTGCATAGGATGAAAGAAATGCTATATACAGCTTGCCTTAGAAGTGATATGCAATATGGTCGGAAATCTGGCCACTTAAGGAAGTTGATATTAGCAGAATCGCTCAAACCGACATGCATATGGTACGGTGGATGTGCAACGTCAGTCTTAAGGATAGAAAATCATCAGAGGAGTTAATAAATAAGCTGGATATTGCCAATATAACAGATGCTATGCGTTTGATTAAGAGGTGATTCCATGCTCCTCACAACCCTCAAATCAGAGTCCTTGCTGCCGGATGTACTTTACAGTCATACCCAGGATCACAGGGACCTCGGAATTTCCAGCTATTCTAGCCTTTATAGAATTCTTCTAATGAAAAGAAAAATCAGTTCCCAGAAATTGGCAAAAGAAACATAGAGAAATTCTTTCTTGAGATAGAAAACTATTCTGGGGTAATTATTTAGTCGGTTAAAATATGGCAGAGATTAGATGATTAATTCACTATGTATGTTGTCGAATAAATTTGTTGAAAATAAAATTTGAAAAATAACTTTCATTTTATGTACAAAAAACAAGGAGCAATATATATTTATATGCTTATGTGGTAATAAGGGATTCTTTTAATGTGTTGTTTTGTTCTATTTTTCTATCATTCCAAGTGCACTTACTATCACTGGCACGACTCTTGTAATCAATTTCCACATGTTTTCTATTTCAATTTCCAGGTCTTTTTATTTTGACAGTTTTTCGAATTCCTTGGTTGCTATGTTACGATCCGCTGAACAAGCCATATCAATTAATAGACAAGTTTTTTCTTTCTGGTTTTTAACAATAATGTCCGGCCTATTTGCTTCAATTTTTCTGTCTGTGTAGATGGTGTAATCCCATAGAATGGTGACATATTCTATTTCTGTAACCGGTGCTGGGTGATGTTCATACCAGTGTTTGTTTACAGATTTTCCATGGTGTTTGCACATTGTCCAATGTAAATATTGCCCCACTCTATCGTGACGATTTTTATATTCATTTGCGGCAAGTCGAGAACATCCTGAGATTAGATGGTCTATTGTTTCTTGGCATTTATCACAGAACCTGCATTTTGGATCCACATTATTATGTATAATATTTGCCTGAAAGTTCCTAGTAAAAAGACTTTGGTCTTTTGCTACAAGAATAAAGCCTTCAGTCTCAGACTTTAATCCAGATGCACGTAACCATCGATTATTATTATTATTATTATTATTATTATTATTATTATTATTATTATTATTATTTCTTTTGATACATCTGTTGAATACTGATTTTGTCAACCAGAGACATCAGGTCAGAAATGGAATAATGACATTTTCCACTGAGAAAAAGAAATAAACAGAAATTATTATTATTATTATTATTATTATTATTATTATTATTATTTTATAAGAGTGCTTGTCGGTCTCTTTGCTAATTAGCCAAACCGTTACTTCCTGTCAATAACTAATAAATAATTATCTGTTCCGTGTTTTGATTAAGTAAATGAAAGCTAAGGTATTACTTTGTTGCAAAGAAAGAAAGAAAGAAAGAAGAGAAGAGGAGAGATAAGTGGAGAGAGAGAATCAGATGAAGAGGATAGGAACATATACTACACTTTGATCTTAGCCAAAAGGATGCAATAAATATGCCATTTTTCAGACACACACTATTGGATACCGGAATTCACGTAAGGCAATTGTCAAAAATTCAATTATAAATTAAATAACATTGTTTGTATTGCTTTTATAGAATTTTTTTTAAGATGGGGTTTTGGACTGGAAGGAAATAAAGAAAGGTTGGATTGTTTAACGTCTCCTGTCAAAAAATCACAGATAATGGACTCTTCTGTTTTGATTCCAATAATAAAAAAGACATGTGAATGAATAAATGAAAGAAGGGAGGATAGAAATGTTCCAAATCTGTTTCAATGCAATGGAAAATGTTGTCAAGTTGAAATATTTTTATTTGTACCCACTTATAACAAACAATAACAAACAGCATTCCTATTTATGATTGTTATTGCAATATTTAGCTACAGTTGCTTGGATCACATGCTTTAGAGGAATTTCTAAGCATATTTTAAGGTCTTAGTTCTTGCCATGAGCTTATTTAATCATTAACTTAAGAAAATTCACCAGAAATTTCAAATAAGGCAACCATTAAATTTTCACGTGTCTTTTTCGTTATTATTCTTAGTATTATTTACATTTTTATTCCCACTTCATATGTTATTGTCATTACATTTTTATCATGTTATCATTCTATTTTATTATGTAATCCTTATATTTTTATTATGTTATCATTATATTTTTTATCATTATATTTTTATTTCCACTTAATATGTTATCATTATATTTTTACTGTTATCCATTTATTTTTATCATGTTATCCTTATATTTTTATAATGTTATCATTATATTTTTATCATGTTATCATTATATTTTTATTATGTTATTATATTTTTATCACGTCATCATTATATTTTTATTATGTTATCATTATATTTTTATTATGTTATCATTATATTTTTATCACGTCATCCTTATATTTTTATTATGTTATCATTATATTTTTATCATGTTATCATTATATTTTTATGATGTTATCATTATATTTTTATCACGTCATCCTTATATTTTTATTATGTTATCATTATATTTTTATCATGTTATCATTATATTTTTATCACGTCATCCTTATATTTTTATTATGTTATCATTATATTTTTATTATGTTATCATTATATTTTTATCACGTCATCCTTATATTTTTATTATGTTATCATTATATTTTTATCATGTTATCATTATATTTTTATCACGTCATCCTTGTATTTTTATTATGTTATCATTATATTTTTATCATGTTTTCTTAATATTTTTATCACGTCATCCTTATATTTTTATTATGTTATCATTATATTTTTATCACGTCATCCTTATATTTTTATTATGTTATCATTATATTTTTATCATGTCAGCCTTATATTTTTATTATGTTATCATTATATTTTTATTATGTTATCATTATATTTTTATTATGTTATCATTATATTTTTATCATGTTATCATTATATTTTTATCACGTCATCCTTATATTTTTATTATGTTATCATTATATTTTTATTATGTTATCATTATATTTTTATCACGTCATCCTTATATTTTTATCATGTTATCATTATATTTTTATCACGTCATCCTTATATTTTTATTATGTTATCATTATATTTTTATCATGTTTTCTTAATATTTTTATAACGTCATCCTTATATTTTTATTATGTTATCATTATATTTTTATTATGTTTTCCTAATATTTTTATCACGTCATCCTTATATTTTTATTTAGTTATCCTAATATTTTTATCACGTCATCCTTATATTTTTATTATGTTATCATTATATTTTTATCATGTTATCCTAATATTTTTATCACGTCATCCTTATATTTCATTATGTTATCATTATATTTTTATCATGTTATCATTATTTTTTTTAATCATATCACCCCAAGCAAGGCGATAACGCCACTGATGTGCAGGGGGCTACGTAAGAGTGAAGAGATTGGAAAAGAGAAAACCAGAAACCACATCCTAAACAGAGAACAAGGGATGAGCCTCTTCACCTGTTCAACAGATGTGGGTGGAGTGTGAACCGGGCGATAGTTTAGTCTATCTACTCCAATTGAAAAAAATAAAGAAAAGAGTGAAAAGATTGGAAAAGAGAAAACCGGAAACCGCATCCTAAACAGGAAACAAGGGATGAGTCTCTTCACCTGTTCAATAGATGTGGGTGGAGTGTGAACCGGGCGATAGATTTTTATCATGTCATCCTTATATTTTTATTATGTTATCATTATATTTTTTCCGACTTCATATGTTTGGTGTTGTTATCATTACATTTTTATCATGTTTTCATTTTATTTTATTCCCTATGTTTGTTGTTTTCAACATTATTATTATGTTTTTTCTCCCGACTTACACTTTAAAGCATCAGTTTTCCGTGCTACCACTGAAGTTAAACAACGTCGAATCTCGTCAGTATCTAAACGGGTAACCACTTGTGAATACCAATTGGTGTTGTTATCATTACATTTTTATCATGTTTTCATTTTATTTTATTCCCTATGTTTGTTGTTTTCAACATTATTATTATGTTTTTTCTCCCGACTTACACTTTAAAGCATCAGTTTTCCGTGCTACCACTGAAGTTAAACAACGTCGAATCTCGTCAGTATCTAAACGGGTAACCACTTGTGAATACCAATTGCTGTAGGCTTGGGTGTGCAGTTGAGATAACTATTCATAATTTTTAATTAGAGAGCTGAGTTACAGTTCCTATTGGGGTTTTTTTTTATTCACTTATGCAGAAATGCCCTCAGCAAATCTCGCCATGTTAATTTAATTCCTTTATTATCTGGTCTATGTTTTCGTCACTTTTTCTATAAAGTATCCGACGTGGGATAAACAAAGACCCGCTAACAATGGTAATTTACTAAACTGCTCACTTTTAACCATTTCAGAGAATCTCTTTTTTTTCCATCAGTATTGCTGATGCTAACCTCAATAAGAGTAACACGTTACGCCTCGTCGGTTTTTATATTTCCCAGTGGTGTGAACGATTATAATATCGAGCTAATTGCTAAGAATCAAGAAAGTTGGTTCACTGTGTTGTTCTAGAGAATTTTCGGCGGACCTGAAGCAGACTACCACCACGTTTAATTTCGTTAGTTTTCATTCTTTTTTTTTTCTTTTTTCAGCGCAGTTCTATCGATTGTTACTTAAACTTTACGATTATCAAAAAAAAAAAATTGCAATATTTAAGCAAATTTAGGGGGGATCAGTTTCTTATACATCGTTAAAGTAAATCGATCCTCCATTTTCAACCATCCACGTTGGGGTCGCTTTGTTTATGTTAATTTCGTTCTTTTTCCTTTTTTTTTTTTTCCTTTTTTCAGCGCAGTTCTATCGATTGTTACTTAAACTCTCCGATTATCAAAAAAAAAAAAAATTGAAAAATTACAATATTTAAACAAATTTGTACGGGGGAGTCAGTTTCTCATTAAAGTAAATCGATCCTTCATTTTCAATCCACTATAAGGTTGTATGAGAAACTGTTCCCTCTCTCTAAAATTGTTTAAATATTGAAATTTTTGCAATTATTTTTTTGTCATTGGTAAAGTTTAAGATGTAAAAGATAATATGCACTGAAAAAAGTTAAAAATAATTGATAATGAGCAAATTTACAGGTGGCGGAAATGTTGTATCGGCGACTGGTTTCAAAATGGAGGCTCGATTTACTATAAGGCTGTATGAGAAACTGATCCCCCTCCAGAAAATTTTTAAATATTGAAATTTTTCAAATTGTTTTTTTCACTCGTAAAGCTAAGTGAGTAATCGATAGGACTGCGCTGAAAAAGTAAAAAAAAAAGAAATCAAAAAGAAAAACAATGAAAATAAACGCGGTGGTAGTCTGCTTCATGTCCGCCGAATTTTCAGTACTAAATTGGAAGCTAGGTCTCATCATCTTACTGCAGAAATCGCTAAGTGTAACCCTCGGTTCTATTGTAATATCTTGACCCCTGAAATGTGGGACTATTGTAATATACTACCTTGAACGGCTGAAGTAATTGACAGGTACATCCGACCGTTGATAAAAATCAGCAAAGGACAAGGGTGGTTGACAAATATATCCAGCCATAGATGGCGTCAACAATGAAAAAACAAACAAACAAAAAAACAAGCAACAAGAGGCTTGAAATGCAATGGACTGCCAGGTATGTTTGACAGATATATCCGGCCATAGATAAAATCAACAAAGTAACAATCCATAAAAGCAAAAATGCGTGAAAGTTTTAAGATTATATAAAGTCAAGAATTTCAGGCTGAAGAGACAGACAACTCCCGCTGGTTTCTGACTCCCGACGGCCCCTTCGTGTGCGCGAGTCTCACCGACTACTCTACTGCTCCACACAAGCATTTACTCGTCCAAAATTAGAGCCCGTGGTAATGTATATAAAATAGACCAAACCCGGATATAAGAGAAACTCGGATATAAGATAACTTTTATTCGGTCCCGGCAGCTCTCTTATATCCGGGTTACACTGTATATACGTGTTCTTCGTTGTCTGTCTAGATCCTGCGGTAATATATAACACAGTCTTTCAATATATTTCTTTCCTATTTACTGCAATCTTCAAAAAATTAAACGCAATGTCAGTCAATATTTTGTTTCCTTGAATTCTTTTCTTTCCATTTTCCTTTTGTCTCAAAAAAGTTTTATTTGTTTCTTTCACTCTTAGTAATCCCCCTCCTGCGTCTTAGTGGCTTTATCACCTTGCTTGAGGTGATATGATTATTTTTTTAAAATTGTTTTTGCATATATCATTGTTGTTTGCACAGTTCCTAGTAGTTTGTTCTTCCTTCCCAATCATATTTACTTTTGCTCTCCTGAGCTAATATGTTGCTTTCATTTATCATATAAATTTTTTAAGCAAGTTCACCCCATGTAAAGAGTAAATTCACTAAGACCCAAGGGCTTTTGGGTGTGAAAGAATTAGAAAACAAAAATATTACCAAGGAGCCCAGAACAAAAGAAGAGTAATCAGGAGGACAGTGGATAACAAGTAACACTGCATTAAAAATTTTTAAAATTAAAGCAAACTGGAAAGCATGGAGTTGGAAGGGAATTCCACAAGGAAGAAGTGCGAGAAAAAAGAAACTGTTAGCACAGAACTTACGGTTACACCCAGCCAACTCAACTGTAAATTGATGAGACATTGTCACCAGTCTACTCAGATAGTTAAGTGCCATATGTGATTCCCGCTTGGGCGAACATGTCTCGAAAAAGACATGACTGACTGGGCAGAAGATTTTCTCGCAATAGGTTGCCATTACTTTCTGCAGTATATTGATGGCCAACCTAGGCTATAAAACCCAATCTGTTCTGTTATTTAACCCATAGGTAGAGGGAAGAGATTTCTCGAGGGTATTTGCGCGTAAGCGAATGCAAGAAAATCAAATGGAATTCGAACTCGGCTCTCCGACTTCTCGTTCCGAGCCAATATCCACTGCACCACAAACTGTTTAGTTACCATAGCGGAGAGCTCATCTGAACAATTACCATGAAAGTATTTATAGAAAAGGTACTGGGAGACAGAGTTCGAATTCCAGTTGAATTCGTTGCATTCACTTACGCACAAATAAAATTGGGAAAGGTTTTAATCCGTCTCTTCCTTCCAGTTATGGGTTAAATAATAGGACTGATTGGGTTCTGTAGCCTTGGCTGGCAACCAGTCTACCGCAGAAAGCAATGGCAATCTACTGTGTGCTAATCTGTATGATAATCTTCTGCCCAGTCAGTCATGTCTCTTTCAAGACATGATCGCCCAAAGCGTGTATCATGTATGGCACTTAACTGACTGACTGCGAGGCAACGCCATCTTGATTACGTCATTAATCTCCTTTTGAATCACATGTGCTATCCATTTTAGTTGTTGCCACTGTTGAAAGTCCGCAAGTGATGTGATTTCTGTTATTTGAAACAGTTCTCTGTGATTATGTAGCGAAGAAGGCTGCTCCTCACTATGACCTACAGGTTCCATTCACTCAAGGCCATTGAACAGTGAAATCCAGTATTTGGCATGTTTTCTTCATGTTGTGACGACAATCTAAAACGTCACCGGTGACGACCTTCCTATTTTCGCTCTGCGCATGCGTGTTCCATTGTGTATGTCAACACTGCGGTGGTGGTGGCGACGGGGGATGGGGTTAGTTTTGTCGAATGACTGTTGTTGTTGAAACCGCGTCTGGCTTCATGAATTCCGGTGACACTCTACTGCGTTCCGTTACATTCCAACTTTCTCTTCGCATTTCACGCGTAAATTGGGCAGACATGAGTCGTAAGGCGGAGAGGGTTGTTTGTTGAAAGGCGCTTTCAGGAGCGGGGGGGGGGGGTCATATTTACGGGCGTCTTTGGTAGGGCTTCTTGATTATTGTTTACTACGCTTGATTTTATGAAGTTGTTTTTCTCTAAAAAATGGTATTTACTCCAACCTGTTTACTTCGTAGGCATCCTGGTTTATTAACATTTCACCACTGTCTGTCGATCTATCTATCTATCTATCTATCTATCTATCTATCTATCTATCTATCTATCTATCTATCTATCTGAGTACCTGCATTATCTATCTATCTATCTATCTATCTATCTATCTATCTATCTATCTATCTCAGTACCTGCATTATCTATCTATCTATCTATCTATCTATCTATCTATCTATCTATCTATCTATCTCAGTACCTGCATTATCTATCTATCTATCTATCTATCTATCTATCTATCTATCTATCTATCTATCTATCTATCTCAGTACCTGCATTATCTATCTATCTATCTATCTATCTATCTATCTATCTCAGTACTTGCATTATCTATCTATCTATCTATCTATCTATCTATCTATCTATCTATCTATCTATCTATCTATCTCAGTCTCTTCATATCTCTACCTTTCTAGGTAGCTCCACGGAGTCGATAAAAATCAACATACCTTGATGGAAATATGCTCCAACCATAATGAAAACATAGTTTTAACGTTTTTTGCTTTTTTTTTTTGTTGTTTTTGTTTTTTAATATCTATTGAAATTTTACACCTTTTTAGAACATTCTAAATTTTGGTAAAAAAACTTGGTAAAAGCATGGTAGCTTTTAGCCTCTTTTTGCGCTGACAGATACATTAATTTGGAAATTCTTGCAAAAATCAAATAATTGTCGGTTTTTAATGACACTTTCAGAGCTTATTTGATAATTTTATTTCAACCTGCGTTTTACCCCTTTCTTTTATGAAAATTTAAGAAATTCAACGCAATAATTTTTAATAGCTATATTAGTTATAAGCAATATTTTTTTAAGAATTTAAATCACCGATTTCTTTTTTTTTTTTTTTTGTAAAAACGGTCCCCGTCTTAGAAAAAATCTGTTCTGAATCGAAAAATAATAAAAGCAATAAAACTAAGACATTATTTAATGAGAGAAGCTTTTAATTGCGTTTATGGATAATATACAGGAGCGGACTTAGCCATCGGTCAATCGGACCCTGCTCGAGAGGCCCCGACACTGCAAGGGGGCCCAAATGGCTGCCAATAAGATTATCAAGGATGTCCTTGTTATACACTCTAAAACATGCAGTCCGCACATCATAGTGTGTGTGTGTGTGTGTGTGTGTGTGTGTGTGTGTGTGTGTGTGTGTGTGTGTGTGTGTGTGTGTGTGTGTGTGTGTCATACATGGCCGTAGCTAACTCCTTTTGATTTCGCAGCACCTCTTGCCTGGTCGAAGAGAAGACACAATAAATCATTTTAACCTTCCAAGAATATTCGGATAATTATAAACCTGGCGGTTCTGTAGTACCGGTCAGGTTTTGGCAAACAATCTCAAGGGGTTCACACAGTTCTCCTTCTCCCATCTCCGTCACTCCCAAAAGCCACTAAAATCTTCATATGGTTGTTAAAATTTGCAAAGAAGAGACACCTTTTCCCTAATTTCTGTCTGTTACCAAGTATTTTAGACAGTTAGAATATTGAGCATATTGATTATTTTGTTTATATATAATTATGCTAATTTGATAAAAATATGAAGAATCTATAGTCAATTTAAATTCGCATGCTAATCTGATAAAAAATATTAAGGGTTTATAGTAAATTCAAATTCGCATGCTAATCTGATAAAAATATGAAGGATTTATAGTCAATTTATACTCGCATGCTAATCTGATAAAAATATGAAGGATTTATAGTAAATTTAATTTCGCATGCTAATCTGATAAAAATATGAAGGGTTTATAGTAAATTTAAATTCGAATGCTAATCTGATAAAAATATGAAGGATTTAAAGTAAACTTAATTTCGCATGCTAGTCTGATAAAAAATGCTAAGGATTTATAGTAAATTTAAATTCGCATGCTAATCTGATAAAAATATTAAGGGTTTATAGGAAATTTAAATTCGCATGCTAATCTGATAAAAATATGAAGGGTGTATAGTAAATTTAAATTCGCATGCTAATCTGATAAAAATATGAAGGATTTATAGTAAATTTAAATTCGCATGCTAATCTGATAAAATATTAAGTATTTATAGTAAATTTAAATTCGCATGCTCATCTGATAAAAATATGAAGGGTTTATAGTAAATTTGTATTCGCCTGTTAATCTGATAAAAATATGAAGGGTTTATAGTAAATTTAAATTCGCATGCTAATCTGATAAAAATATTAAGGTTTTATAGGAAATTTAAATTCGCATGCTAATCTGATAAAAATATGAAGGGTGTATAGTAAATTTAAATTCGCATGCTAATCTGATAAAAATATGAAGGATTTATAGTAAATTTATATACGCATGCTAATCTGATAAAATATTAAGCATTTATAGAAAATTTAAATTCGCATGCTAATCTCATAAAAATATGAAGGATTTATAGTAAATTTAAATTCGCATGCTAGTCTGATAAAAATATTAAGGATTTATAGTAAATTAAATTTCGCATGCTAATCTGTTAAAAATATGAAGGTGTATAGCAAATTTAAATTCGCATGCTAATCTGATAAAAATATTAAGGATATATAGTAAATTTAAATTCGCATGCTAGTCTGATAAAAATATGAATGATTTATAGTAAATTTAAATATTGCATGCTAATCTGATAAAAATATTAAGGATTTATAGTAAATTTAAATTTGCATGCTAATCTGATAAAAATATTAAGCATTTATAGTAAATTTAATTTCGCATGCTAATCTGATAAAAATATGAAAGGTTTATAGTAAATTTAAATTCGCATGCTAATCTGATAAAAATATGAAGGGTTTATAATAAATTTAAATTCGCATGCTCATCTGAGAAAAATATTAAGGATTTATAGTAAATTTAAATTCGCATGCTAATCTGATAAAAATATTAAGGATTTATAGTAAATTGAAATTCGCATGCCAATCTGAGAAAAATAGGAAGGGTTTATTGTAAATTTAAATTCGCATGCTAATCTTATAAAAATATGAAGGGTTTATAGTAAATTGAAATACGCATGCTAATCTGATAGAATGTTAAGAATTTATAGTAAATTTAAATTTGCATGCTAATCTGATAAAAATATTAAAGATTTATAGTAAATTTAAATTCGCATGCTGATTTGATGAAAATATGAAGGATTTATAGTAAATTTAAATTTGCATGCAAATCTGATAAAAATATTCAGGATTTATATAAATTTAATTTCGCATGCTAATCTGATAAAAATATTAATGATTTATAGTAAATTTGAATTCGCATGCTAATCTGATAAAAATATGATTGATTTATAGTAAATTTAAATATTGCATGCTAATCTGATAAAAATATTAAGGATTTATAGTAAATTTAAATTTGCATGCTAATCTGATAAAAATATTAAGCATTTATAGTAAATTTAATTTCGCATGCTAATCTGATAAAAATATGAAAGGTTTATAGTAAATTTAAATTCGCATGCTAATCTGATAAAAATATGAAGGGTGTATAGTAAATTTAAATTCGCATGCTAATCTGATAAAAATATGAAGGGTTTATAATAAATTTAAATTCGCATGCTAATCTGATAAAAATATGAAGGGTTTATAATAAATTTAAATTCGCATGCTCATCTGAGAAAAATATTAAGGATTTATAGTAAATTTAAATTCGCATGCTAATCTGATAAAAATATTAAGGATTTATTGTAAATTTAAATTCGCATGCTAATCTGATAAGAATATTAAGGTTTTATAGTAAATTTAAATTCGCATGCTAATCTGATAAAAATATTAAGGATTTATAGTAAATTGAAATTCGCATGCTAATCTGAGAAAAATATGCAGGATTTATAGTAAATTTAAATTCGCATGCTAATCTGATAAAAATATTAAGGACTTGTTGTAAATTTAAATTCGCATGCTAATCTGATAAAAATATTAAGGATTTATAGTAAATTGAAATTCGCATGCTAATCTGATAAAAATATTAAGGATTTATAGTAAATTTAAATTCGCATGCTAATCTGATAAAATATTAAGGATTTATAGTAAATTTAAATTCGCATGCTAATCTGATAAAAATAGGAAGGGTTTATTGTAAATTTAAATTCGCATGCTAATCTGATAAAAATATGAAGGGTTTATAGTAAATTTAAATTCGCACGCTAATCTGATAAAAATATTAAGGATTTATCGTAAATTAAAATTCGCGTGCTAATTTGTTAAAAATATGAAGGATTTATAGTTAATTTAAATATGAAGGATTTATAGTAAATTTAAATTCGCATGCTTATCTGATAAAAATATGAAGGATTTTTAGTAAATTTAAATTCGCATGCTAATCTGATAAAAATATGAAGGGTGTAGAGTAAATTTAATCTGATAAAAATATGAAGGATTTATAGCAAATTTAAATTCGCGTGCTAATCTGATACAAAATATTAAGGGTTTATAGTAAATTTAAATTCGCATGTTAATCTGATAAAAATATTAAGGATTTATAGTAAATTTAAATTCGCATGCTAATCTGATAAAAATATTAAGGATTTATAGTAAATTTAAATTCGCATGCTAATCTGATAAAAATATTTAGGGTTTATAGTAAATTAAATTCGCATGCTAGTCTGATAAAAATATTCAGGATTCATAGTAAATTTAAATTTGCATGCTAATCTGATAAAAATAATAAGGATTTATAGTAAATTAAATTCGCATGCTAGTATGATAAAAATAATAAGGATTTATAGTAAATTAAATTCGCATGCTAGTCTGATAAAAATATGAATGATTTATAGTAAATTTAAATTCGCATGCTAATCTGATAAAAATATTAAGGGTATATAGTAAATTTAAATTCGCATGCTAATCTGATAAAAATATTAAGGATTTATAGTAAATTAAATTCGCATGCTAATCTGATAAAAATATTAAGGATTTATAGTTAATTTAAATTTGCATGCTAATCTGATAAAAATATGAATGATTTATAGTAAATTTAAATATTGCATGCTAATCTGATCAAAATATTAAGGATTTATAGTAAATTTAAATTCGCATGCTAATCTGATAAGAATATTAAGGTTTTATAGTAAATTTAAATTCGCATGCTAATCTGATAAAAATATTAAGGATTTGTAGTAAATTGAAATTCGCATGCTAATCTGATAAAAATATGAAGGATTTATAGTAAATTTAAATTCGCATGCTAATCTGATAAAATATTAAGGATTTATAGTAAATTTAAATTCGCATGCTAATCTGATAAAAATATTAAGGATTTTTTTTTAATCATTTCACCCCAAGCAAAGCATTCCACTGCCACTATTGCGCATGGGGCTACATAGGGGGATGTAAAGAGAAGAGTGGTTAGATGTAGGAACTGTCAGAAGGAAGCTGATAGATGGGTAAGGATACCGAGGATGAGGGTTGGGCAGATGGCAAGAGTGTTTGAAAGAATGGGAGCGAGTTAGTGTGTTGGGAGGTGTCTATTGACCTTACATTTAAACTCCTGGAGATTGTAGCCGTCGGGGAAGCAATCGTGTGGAAGGGAATTCCACAGTCGGGAAGTGGAGGATAGAAACTGTTGGAGTAGAAGTTGCGGTTGCATTTTATCGGTTTCACTGTAAAAGGGTGGGATCTAGTTGCTAATCTAGTATCTCGTGCAAATTCATATCTAGGGGTCACCAGTGATCTAAGTTCATCGGAGCAGAATCCGTGAAAGTATTTATAGAAGAGACACAAGGAAGCCACGTCGCGCCGGTGAGAGAGAGAGACTGCAGGCGGTCTGCCAAGTCAGTATCGATCACATTACACACCCTCCGCTGTACCTTGTCGAGAAGCCCGAGGAGAATAGCAGGGGCACCCGACCAGATATGGCAACAGTATTCAATGCACGGGCGGATGGTAGATTTATATATGTGCAGAATAGATTCAGACGGAAAAAAATTCCGGGCCCTGCACAAAGAACCGACTTTCATAGCAGCGGATTTAGCAATGGATTCGATATAGTCATTCCACTTGAGGTCCGCTGAAAGTGTGAGACCAAGGAGGCGTAGTGTTTTACTCTCTGGGAGGCAAGCCTGGTCCATGCTAATGGGGAGTAGGTGCGATTGTCTATGATGGTTAATTGATAGTAGCTTCGTTTTAGAAGCATTAAAATTTACGAGCCATTTCTTACCCCAGTCCAGTACGGATTGGAGGTCCTTTTCATGCTCGGCTGCAAGGTTAGCTTTGTCGCCTACACCAGATTTTTGGTCGAGGCGAGAGTAAACTGTGGTGTCATCGGCGTACATACCTACTTGGGATCTTATGGAATCAGGGAGATCATTAATGTATATCAGAAAGAGAATAGGACCTAGGATAGAGCCTTGAGGGAAACCTGCGTACGTATGGTAGTTCTGGGAGGCATGTCCGTTTAATACCACCTTCATTGTGCGGTTAGAGAGGAATGACTGGATTAGAATTTCGATTTGCTTTTGCATGTGTATATATCTTCAGAATTTGTAATTAGAGATGTCCCTACCTGGCATGAGCATTAAAAGGTCACGTGTTTTAATGGTTGTCTCCCCTTACGAAAAAAAACAAAACATGTAATTTGTCGGCTGCTAGCAATTCTTCTTCACCATACTTAAGTTGTCAACAAAAAATTGTTGTCATTTTCATGTGATAGCTTAGAATTAACGATCTGTTTTCAAAAAGCAAAATAAAATGTATTTCTACGTAACAGTCAAAACATGAGGGAAAAATGACAACAGAGACCTAAACAACCTTGAAAACGCCTACAGAAGTGGCCAAAAGTGCTTGGGTTTCTAAGAACAATTTTTATTTTCCTTGTCTTTAAGAAAATTAAAAAATGTCAGCATAGTGGAAAAACTTCAAAAATCA
>JBBBDQ010002196.1:375000-380000 GCA_037127315.1 Ascarosepion bandense
TAAGGGGGTACAAATGAAACCAAAAAAGAAACAAAAAATACTCAGAAACAACAACATTCCTGCCTACATTCACAATATAAAAAAAACGTTATATTTGAAGCACAAAAATATGTACAGTAATTTTCAATAACACAGTTTTGCGGTTATTTTTTGTCACCATAACTCACACCCCTGAAGATGATCTGGGAAAGAGGTTGAAAGTACTTGGTTAGATTCAGAAATAAATAACAATAACATCTATCAACGTTACAGCTCATTTCTGAGATCTTTCAATTGTAATACGCGAAATATTATCCGTGAGTATGAAAGGATTTTATTAGAAATAAGCAGATATAATGTTTGCAATTTGTTTAATCTAACATGTTTAAAAGAAAATTTGCTGCCTAAATAGACGCACACACACGCATATATATATATATATATATATATATATATATAGATAGATAGATAGATAGATAGATAGATAGATAGATAGATAGATTTTAAATATTAGATAGATAGATAGATAGATTTTAAAGATTTTATATTACATTACATAGATAGATAGATAGATAGATAGATTTTAAATGTATATTAGATAGATAGATAGATAGATAGATAGATAGATAGATAGATAGATAGATAGATTTTAAATGTATATTAGATAGATAGATAGATAGATAGATAGATAGATAGATAGATATATTATAGCTAGCTAGCTAGCTAGCTAGCTAGCTAGCTAGATAGATAGATAGATAAAGAAACTGATAGATAGATAGATAGATAGATAGATAGATAGATAGGAACAGACTTAGATAGATAGATAGATAGATAGATAGATAGATAGATAGATAGATAGATAGATAGATAGATAGGGAAGGGGGAGAGATATACACGTTATTTATTACTGATCATTCCAATTTTTAACCTCCTTTGTTTATTTTCATGACACTTAATAAATGTAGATTTTGACATTATTTATTATTGACAACGACAAACGCATTCACTTTTTTCTTGCGCGTTTCTAAATATACTTTCCTTCTTCATTACAGGGTTAAGAATTGGATCGAAGGACAAAACTCGAAAAATCTTCGTCGCACAAAAATTTGCCTAAATGGAAAACCTGTAAATATGTGTCTATGAATTATTCCAATTAATTTAGGTATCTTCACTCATTTTCGATACCTAAGTCTTAAATTGAATTATTACAAATGATTGGTTGGTTGGTTGTTTTTTTTATGGCATATCAACCTCGGCGGTTCATTTATTGCCAACTAAATTTTATTTATTTATTGCTGGTAATACCTTTTTCCTTTCAACAATAAATTGTTGTTTTTATATAAGTTTTGTGTCTACTAATACTTTTTTTCCTTTTCGAGTATCAAGATTCATTGGGATTTGTTTTTTGTCTTTAAGGGCAGGGTCCCCAAGTCCTACCCTTTTTTATTTATTTATTGCTGGGAATACCTTTTTCTTTCAACAATTTATTGTTGTTTTTATATAAGTTTTGTGTCTAGTAATACTTTTTTTCTTTTCGAGTATCAAGATTCATTGGGATTTGTTTTTAAGGACAGGGTCCCCACGACCTACCCTGTTATTTAACCCATAACTGGAGGGAAGGGACGGATTAATACCTTTCCCAAGTGCTTAAGTGAATGCAGGGTATTCAACTGGAATTTCTCTTTCTGAGGCGATATCCACTGCACCACAACGCACATCCGTCACTAAACGCTTACAGCACCTGGTATTCCCAAGCGGTCACCCATCTAAGTACTGATCAGGCTCACCGTTGCTTAACTTCGGTGATCGAGCGAGAACTGGTGTATTCAACGTGAAAAGGCCGTAATCCTATTACAAATAAAAAAGTTTTCTTGAAGCTTTGGTTTTAGCTTAATTGAAAGCACAATGAATGTTTTAATTTGTTATTTCCAGTAAGCGAAATACTCTAGTGGATTTCAAACAGAAATTATATTGATTGAAATCTAAAATTTTGACATTTTAACATTTCATTTTTTTTTAAATTTTTCGGCCATTTTTGAGCGATCGACGCATTTGTGAATAAAAGTTAAATTCTCGATTTTAAAGGTCTTGTAAAAATAAAATATCATGTGACGCGTTATTTTTGGAAAATTAGCAAATTTAAAACTAAATGAATCTATTTTACAACAAATATTACTTGTATAGGGCCTGAAATTTAGAATACAAATATTTCTTAAACACAGATCTCGACCTTTCAAGTAGGCGATGACAGGCTTGTCATCAATCATTTACACATCTGGCGAAGTATATGACTGACTAGAATTAACATAAATTTATGAAACCTAAATGAACGTTTCTTAAGGGGAACAACCCTTCAAATACGTGACTTTTTAATGATATGGTACGTATGGCCTACCATCATGATGTACTTAATATATATTGTCATAAAAGCAATCAAAAGTTTTTCTAAATAAAAAATGGTATAATTTTTTTGCGTTTTTGCTTTCATTATTGAGAACAAATTTTTGGAAAGGACTAACTGTAAAAAAATAAAAAATAAAAATAAAAAAAATAAAAAAGTAATTTACATTCCCCAAGGACTCATATATTTAATTAATAAAACAAAGTTCCGTGACGGTAGTCAATTTCTAAAAATCTTAGGAAATTAATTGAATTGGGGGTAACATATGTAAAAAGATTTTTAACAAGACTTTATGAAAACAGAGATTTTTAAAAATTCTAGTAATTTTTTAATAAGTCCTGAAAGTTTCATCAAAATCCGACCATTATTTGATTTTTGCAAGAATTTCCAAACTAATGTGTTTTTCAGCAAAAAAGTCAGTTGTGTAATATTACGTTTGCCGAAGTAAACTCTTGTAAATATGTGGTCAAACAAAAATTTAAATAAGATTTCGATCGTGTTAGAAAGGATTTAAAAAATTGATAAAATAATCAAAAATAATTAAATCTTTCTTCTTTATAAAAAACATAAACATTTTGACGATAAAACATTGTTTTTTATTAAGTTAAGGGCCTTTTAACATCAGGCTATGCTGTTTGTTTGTTTGTTTGTTTGCTTCTTTGTTTGTTTGTTTGTTTTTAGCGAATGAGTGGAGGTATCTAAATTAATTCTATTGGGATGGTCGGTAAAGTTTAATAAAAAAAAATAAAATAAAAAATATTTTAAAAATTCCCTTAAAAATATAACCTTCTTATCATCACCTTGACACTAGTTGACCTTTCTCACGAAAGGGTAGAGAGGACTTACGTCTAGGCGCCAATTTCCTCGATTTATTCTGAGGGTTAATACATGTTCGTGTGGTACGATGAGTGAGTATTGGATTGTCCTTGGCTTTGGTACTGAGTCTTTGATCTTCTGTTTTCGCTTATCCTAGGTTCCAATGCTTTCTGAAATGAAATTAAATAATTGACATTCCCTTAAAGATATATGCTAATTTTGAAAACTGAAACCTGCTAAATAATGAATTTCGATACAAGTAAATTTGAGGCGAATTTAGAAACGTCAGTTCTTTATTTAATCCACGGGGATTAAGTTCTGTTATTTTATTAACTTTTGATAAATATGCAAGACGAAAGATTTTAAATCAATTGTCCCCTTTCTGGACAAAATCGAATTAACCTCAGCCGTGGAGAGTATGTGGTTTCCGGGTCTTTCCCCAGTGAGAAACTCGATTAGTCTGTCTGTCTGTCTGCTTATCTATCTATCTATCTATCTATCTATCTATCTATCTATCTATCTATCTAGATAGATAGATAGATAGATAGATAGATAGATAGATAGATAGATATGAATAAGAATGAATAGAATAGATAGATAGATAGATAGATAGATAGATAGATAGATAGATAGATAGATAGATATGAACAGACTGAGATAGATAGATAGATAGATAGATAGATAGATAGATAGATAGATATGAATAGACTGAATAGACTAGATAGATAGATAGATAGATAGATAGATAGATAGATAGATAGATAGATAGATAGAGAAACCTACTATGTCACGTACTGAAGGACGAACCATTTTCCTTCACTTTATTAGCCAGAAAGAAGTTTCATTCAAGCAGTTTCTACCAAAGAACTGTTACTTTGTAGCGCAGACTCCTGTCTGAGTGCTTTCTCGATCTCTATGATCTTAACCTCTTCAAGTGTTGATCAACAATTATCTTTTTTCTGACGCCCGAGTGGATACTTCCTCGATCACATCATTCTCTTAACATCTTCAAGTCTAGATCAAGTGTTATCATTCTCATATATACTCATGATCTGCACTTCTTACCCTCTCCAATTAATTTCTTAAATCAGCCTCATTCAGTAATACCCTATCTTGAGTGGCTCTTGGGCATTGTGTTGTGGTTTAGTAAAATAAAATAAATATAAATCAATAACAAAAAAATATTTTGGCATCCTGCGATGAACTACACAGTTTCAAATATAATGTTGAACGCTCAGTGACATCTCTGCATTAACGTTTTAGTTACAAATATTTTTAATTGATAAAATCAGCAGATGACAGTCACGTTCGTTTATTTTGTTAAGAACTTTTTCGAATGATCGTCTCTCGTCAGGTTTTGATAAACCTGCTTACCTCCCTTTGTAGGTTGCAATGTAAGGGAGATAATTCTGTTTTTCCTTTAGTCATTCCCCTTGTTTCATGTGACTGTAGCCATAACTGATACCGGTTTTTACACACACACACACACACACACACACACACACACACACACACACACACACACACAAGCTATACACCATACACAACATATATATACACATACACCTACACTACACACACACACACACACACTATGCACGATATACACTACACACAGAGTACGCATTGCATACACAAATATACACGCACTATATACTTGCAAACATACACACAAGCACACATTACACACACACTCTGGATACACATACACTACGTGTTGTACGCACACACACTACCCATAGTACACATACTATTCACTACACGCACATTACACACACTACAGACATACACACACACACCACAT
>JBBBDQ010002196.1:392500-439825 GCA_037127315.1 Ascarosepion bandense
TAAAAATAATTCTTGGCATTATTTACATTGTTCACAACTACTGTCACTAAGTATTAAACTCAGAACTCCTTAGGTCCAGTCACTGGATCCAACCAACGTTTTTATCAACTGGTCACCAAGGACATATGACACACTGGATACAGCAAAAAAATTTTAAAAATTAAAAAGTTAAGATAAATGGAGGTAATTGATACTGAAAAATCTAGCAGAGTCATGGCTCATGGAACTAGAACGAAAATGAAACGGTGGACGTAAAAAAAGGCTTCATTTCGTAATGTCAATCACCTGATGAAAATCGGAGAGTACAACAGCCGAAACGTCGTGAATATGATAATAAAGGTGAGGACAACAGTCCGAAATAGAGTAAACGATTAAAATACCTCACCTCAGAAATATAGACAGATGTTGAAGGTGAATATGGCAGCAAAGATGAGGACAACAGTCTGAACAATGTAAATACTGTAAATAATTACAATACCTCATCTTAAAAATATAAACAGATATTAAAGGCGAATATGGCAACAAAGATGGGGACAACAGTCCGAACAATCTAAATAGTGTAAATAATTGCAATACATAATCACAGAAATACATACAGATGTTGAAGGTGAATATGGCAACAAAGATGAGGACAACAGTCCGAACAATGTAATTAGTGGAATAACATTTCTTAAAAGAAGAAAATTGCTAACATGTTTTCTTTAAATTACAAACAATGTGAAAATGGTGACAGAAGTTTAAAAATATAACTGAGATTCAAAATGTTGACGGTTTATAAAAAAGAGTACATGTATAAAATTTGTTTTTTCAAAAATCGGTATAAAATAAATAAGCTCAAGTTTTATGGCTAGAAAAGCCTCCAGAATAAAATTTGCGAACAAGCGTTGTGACATTTTAATTAACGGGGAAAGTGATTTACTTACCAAGTGTATTAACTTTTTGATTCAACACGGAGCAGATTTGTGGCTATTTTAGAAGTCTGGTTTGTCTGACAGAGAGAGAGAGAGAGAGAGAGAGAGAGAGAGAGTGCTTCGTCAATTACAAGAAAAATGTCGGTGGTTCTGGTAGCTGACTATAGATGAAGAAGAGTTTTAGCATTCACAAGGACGATACCGATGACTAAGACATCGAAAAAGCTAAATGAATAGAAAAAGAGAGAACTGATTTTCCAGGAGGATGTTGAGAATGGCCAAAACGAATATGTTAGCAATGAAGATGTTTCTGATTTTTAGGCAGCGATAAGGACACATACTTCGAATAAGTGAGGCAGTAGGACAGCGAATTTAACAATCGCAGGACATATTAAAAGCAAGCAGAGCAAAGGGAGATACCGAATAACCAATTGGGTTTACGCAAATGGATGATAGGAAGATGGTGAGATCCATGATCACGTTTAGAGACATGCACAAGAAGAAGAAGAAGAAGAAGAAGAAGAAAAAGAAGAAGAAGAAGAAGAATATTTCAAGGGAGAGAGTGATTTACAACAAAAAACAAAGAAAAGGAAAGAAAAAACAGTGTTTGACAATGTTCAACAATGTTTCGACAGTATGTCAGTCTTCCTCAGGTGAAAATGTTTTTTTATATATAAAATTATATAAATCCACAAAAAATAGAAGTTAATGTACAAACATTGCTTGACTTGTAATGAAAAACATGAAAGTGTTATCATATGCGATGATTTTTCTATAGTGGTTTATAAAAAAAAAATGTCACAAAATTAGACGTGTTGACCTTGAGCTTGAATTTTTTCTGAAAACACATGATTAATTTAATTTTCGAATCTCAGTTTGTGAAACTGAATCAATGTCTAAAGCAGTAGCAGAGAATGGCCGACTGTCAGCCTGACGTTGAGTGATGGTGGCCGAATCTCCCTTTGAGATTTGAGCGAGAGTGGCCGAATCTCCCTTTGAGGTTCAGTGAGGGTGACTGAATCTCACTTTAACATTGAGTGATGGTGGCCGAATCTCCCTTTGACGTTTGAGCGAGATTGGCCGAATCTCCCTTTGAGGTTGAGTGAGGGTGACTGAATCTCCCTTTGACATTGAGTGATGGTGGCCGAATCTCCCTTTAACATTTGAGCGAGGGTGGCCGAATCTCCCTTTGAGGTTGAGTGAGGGTGACTGAATCTCCCTTTGACGTTGAATAAGGGTGGCCGAATCTCCCTTTCACTGGAACGGCTACCAAGCACTTTCGAACTGAATGGTTGGGAAGCGACACGAGAAACATCATCGGAAGTGGAATCAGAAATTTCTTACGTGACCGGAAATTCATTTTGGCTTATTTTGCATTATGGGAAAATTAAATTCTTTATTCTTTCTTTATTATTAATTTATAAATCATTTTAAAAAAGTTCATTCTACCATAGATGACCTAATAACTTTTGCGAATTAAAAATTAACTAAGAGAGAAAAGCTCATGAGCCGCTTATGAACCTAGGCTAATTTTCTTAATTTTTGCAGACTCCACTGATTAGTATCCAAACTACGGACAGTTAGCTCTGGACCTGTCAGTCAGTTAAGTGCCATACATGATACACGCTTGGGTGATCATGTCTCGAAAGAGACATGACTGACTAGCTGGGCAGAAGATTATCCTGCAGTAGGTTGCCGACCATGGCTATAGAACCCAATCTGTCCTGTTATTTGACTCATAGCTAGAGGTGGAAGAGATGTACTATATTATTAAGTAGTAATAAACGGGGGATCAATTTTATATTGTTATGAAGGAATAAACTGATCCCCCACTTTATGCCCAGTAGAAACCTTAATCTTGTTTTCAGCTATTGTATTCTGTCAGTCAGTTAAGTGCCATACGTGAAACACGCTTGGGCGATCATGTCTCGAAAGAGACATGACTGACTGGGCAGAAGATTATCCCGCAGTAGGTTGCCATTGCTTTGCTTTCTAGGGTAGACTGGTTGCCGACCAAGGCTACAGAACCCAATCTGTCCTGCTATTTAACCCATAACTGGAAGGAAGAGACGGATTAATACCTTTCCCAAGGGTATTTCCGCGTAAGTGAATACAATGGATGCAACTGGAATTCGAACTCGGCTCCCCGATTTCTCGTTCCGAGCCGATATCCACTGTACCACAACGCCCATCCTCTGGACCTGTAGGAGTGAAAATAATCAGGCGATCTGACGGATTTTTTTTTTAATGTTACAGTAAGTGTGTTCAAGGGAAACAACTCTATTGTTTAGAAGTGCTTCGCCATTAAGATAGTATGAGTTATTCCCCTTGGATCGTACTCCATTGGTGGATGGCTGTTAAGATAAGAACAACTTCATACTTCCTCTCAATTACTACAGCACGCGTTCTACGCGTTGCGAAAGCGGAAATTTATAATTCTGATTTTTCTGTAAAGGCATTTTAATGGCATTAAGGACATCATATTGGAAACCAAAATCTGGTTCTGAAAATGTCTTGAAATTTTTCGACTAAAAAGCGACAATAAGATGTAAAAAAGACTATAGGGAAAATGCTTTATCTAAATGAAAACAACAATATTAAAATCGAGAGAGCTAGAAATGAAATAATAATGCTTTAAAATCAATAAAAGGTTTATCAAGATCCATATATACATTGTTAGGGTAAGGGTCAGAAAAAATTGAATCTATTTATATATTTCTATACAAGCACAAAAAGCTATTCTATAATAATAATAATAATAATAATAATAAGTGGGAATTTTTGTAGCATATATAAATATGACTATTAATGAATCGAAAGTCGAGAACATAAGAATTCTTACATTTTTACACACACATCACACACACACATATATGATAAGATAAAGAACAAATAAAAAACGTTTAGCAATCTGACATGTTTCACTTTTATTAAAGCTTCATCAGAGAATGAGATATGGAGAAAAAGAAGAAAGAAATATATGATAAGATAAAGAACAAATAGGAAACGTTTATCAATCTAACATGTTTCGCTTTTATTAAAGCTTCATCAGAGAATGAAATATGGAGAAAAAGAAGAAAGAAATATATGATAAGATAAAGAACAAATAGGAAACGTTTATCAATCTGACATGTTTCGCTTTTATTAAAGCTTCATCAGAGAATGAGATATGGAGAAAAAGAAGAAAGAAATATATGATAAGATAAAGAACAAATAAAAAACGTTTAGCAATCTGACATGTTTCACTTTTATTAAAGCTTCATCAGAGAATGAGATATGGAGAAAAAGAAGAAAGAAATATATGATAAGATAAAGAACAAATAGGAAACGTTTATCAACCTAACATGTTTCAATTTTATTAAAGCTTCATCAGAGAATGAGATATGAAGAAAAAGAAGAAAGAAATATCTGATAAGATAAACAACAAATAGGAAACGTTTATCAATCTAACATGTTTCACTTTTGTTAAAGCTTCATCAGAGAATAAGATATGGAGAAAAAGAAGAAAGAAATATATGATAAGATAAAGAACAAATAGGAAACGTTTATCAATCTAACATGTTTCGCTTTTGTTAAAGCTTCATCAGAGAATAAGATATGGAGAAAAAGAAGAAAGAAATATATGATAAGATAAAGAACAAATAGGAAACGTTTATCAATCTAACATGTTTCACTTTTATTAAAGCTTCATCAGAGAATGAGATATGGAGAAAAAGAAGAAATATATGATAAGATAAAGAACAAATAGGAAACGTTTATCAATCTAACATGTTTCAATTTTATTAAAGCTTCATCAGAGAATGAGATATGGAGAAAAAGAAGAAAGAAATATATGATAAGATAAACAACAAATAGGAAACGTTTATCAATCTAACATGTTTCACTTTTGTTAAAGCTTCATCAGAGAATAAGATATGGAGAAAAAGAAGAAAGAAATATATGATAAGATAAAGAACAAATAGGAAACGTTTATCAATCTAACATGTTTCGCTTTTGTTAAAGCTTCATCAGAGAATAAGATATGGAGAAAAAGAAGAAAGAAATATATGATAAGATAAAGAACAAATAGGAAACGTTTATCAATCTAACATGTTTCACTTTTATTAAAGCTTCATCAGAGAATGAGATATGGAGAAAAAGAAGAAAGAAATATATGATAAGATAAAGAACAAATAGGAAACGTTTATCAATCTGACATGTTTCACTTTTATTAAAGCTTCATCAGAGAATGAGATATGGAGAAAAAGAAGAAAGAAATATATGATAAGATAAAGAACAAATAGGAAACGTTTATCAATCTAACATGTTTCACTTTTGTTAAAGCTTCATCAGAGAATGAGATATGGAGAAAAAGAAGAAAGAAATATATGATAAGATAAACAATAAATAGGAAACGTTTATCAATCTAACATGTTTCACTTTTGTTAAAGCTTCATCAGATAATAAGATATGGAGAAAAAAAAGAAAGAAATATATGATAAGATAAAGAACAAATAGGAAACGTTTATCAATCTAACATGTTTCGCTTTTGTTAAAGCTTCATCAGAGAATAAGATATGGAGAAAAAGAAGAAAGAAATATATGATAAGATAAACAACAAATAGGAAACGTTTATCAATCTAACATGTTTCACTTTTATTAAAGCTTCATCAGAGAATGAGATATGGAGAAAAAGAAGAAAGAAATATATGATAAGATAAACAACAAATAGGAAATGTTTATCAATAAAACATGTTTCACTTTTATTAAAGCTTTATCAGAGAATGAGATATGGAGAAAAAGAAGAAAGAAATATATGTTAAGATAAAGAACAAATAGGAAACGTTTATCAATCTAACATGTTTCACTTTTATTAAAGCTTCAGCAGAGAATGAGATATGGAGAAAAAGAAGAAAGAAATATATGATAAAATGAAGAACAAATAGGAAACGTTTATCAATCTAACATGTTTCAGTTTTATTAAAACTTCATCAGAGAATGAGATATGGAGAAAAAGAAGAAAGAAATATGTGATAAAATGAAGAACAAATAGGAAACGTTTATCAATCTAACATGTTTCAGTTTTATTAAAACTTCATCAGAGAATGAGATATGGAGAAAAAGAAGAAAGAAATATATGATAAGATAAAGAACAAATAGGAAACGTTTATCAATCTAACATGTTTCAATTTTATTAAAGCTTCATCAGAGAATGAGATATGGAGAAAAAGAAGAAAGAAATATATGATAAGATACAGAACAAATTAGAAACGTTTATCTATGTAACATGTTTCACTTTTATTAAAGCTTCATCAGAGAATGAGATATGGAGAAAAAGAAGAAAGAAATATATGATAAGATAAAGAACAAATAGGAAACGTTTATCAATCTAATATGTTTCACTTTTATTAAAGCTTCATCAGAGAATGAGATATGGAGAAAAAGAAGAAAGAAATATATGATAAAATAAAAAACAAATAGGAAACGTTTATCAATCTAACATGTTTCAATTTTATTAAAGCTTCATCAGAGAATGAGATATGGAGAAAAAGAAGAAAGAAATATATGATAAGATAAAGAACAAATAGGAAACGTTTATCAATCTGACATGTTTCGCTTTTGTTAAAGCTTCATCAGAGAATGAGATATGGAGAAAAAGAAGAAAGAAATATATGATAAGATAAACAACAAATAGGAAACGTTTATCAATCTAACATGTTTCGCTTTTATTAAAGCTTCATCAGAGAATGAGATATGGAGAAAAAGAAAGAAATGTATGATAAGATAGAGAACAAATAGGAAACGTTTATCAATCTGACATGTTTCAGTTTTATTAAAGCTTCATCAGAGAATGAGATATGGAGAAAAAGAAAGAAATGTATGATAAGATAAAGAACAAATAGGAAACGTTTATCAATCTAACATGTTTCACTTTTATTAAAGCTTCATCAGAGAATGAGATATGGAGAAAAAGAAAGAAATGTATGATAAGATAAAGAACAAATAGGAAACGTTTATCAATCTAACATGTTTCACTTTTATTAAAGCTTCATCAGAGAATGAGATATGGAGAAAAAGAAAGAAATGTATGATAAGATAAAGAACAAATAGGAAACGTTTATCAATCTAACATGTTTCACTTTTATTAAAGCTTCATCAGAGAATGAGATATGGAGAAAAAGAAGAAAGAAATGTATGATAAGATAAAGAACAAATAGGAAACGTTTATCAATCTGACATGTTTCACTTTTATTAAAGCTTCATCAGAGAATGAGATATGGAGAAAAAGAAAGAAATGTATGATAAGATAAAGAACAAATAGGAAACGTTTATCAATCTAACATGTTTCACTTTTATTAAAGCTTCATCAGACAATGAGATATGGAGAAAAAGAAGAAAGACTTACATGATAAGATAAAGAACAAATAGGAAACGTTTATCAATCTAACATGTTTCACTTTTATTAAAGCTTCATCAGAGAATGAGATATGGAGAAAAAGAAGAAAGAAATATATGATAAGATAAACAACAAATAGGAAACGTTTATCAATCTAACATGTTTCACATTTATTAAAGCTTCATCAGAGAATGAGATATGGAGAAACAGAAGAAAGAAATATATGATAAGATAAACAACAAATAGGAAACGTTTATCAATCTAACATGTTTCACTTTTATTAAAGCTTCATCAGAGAATGAGATATGGAGAAAAAGAAGAAAGAAATATATGATAAGATAAAGAACAAATAGGAAACGTTTATCAATCTAACATGTTTCACTTTTATTAAAGCTTCAGCAGAGAATGAGATATGGAGAAAAAGAAGAAAGAAATATATGATAAAATGAAGAACAAATAGGAAACGTTTATCAATCTAACATGTTTCAGTTTTATTAAAACTTCATCAGAGAATGAGATATGGAGAAAAAGAAGAAAGAAATATATGATAAAATGAAGAACAAATAGGAAACGTTTATCAATCTAACATGTTTCAGTTTTATTAAAACTTCATCAGAGAATGAGATATGGAGAAAAAGAAGAAAGAAATATATGATAAGATAAAGAACAAATAGGAAACGTTTATCAATCTAACATGTTTCAATTTTATTAAAGCTTCATCAGAGAATGAGATATGGAGAAAAAGAAGAAAGAAATATATGATAAAATAAAGAACAAATAGGAAACGTTTATCAATCTAACATGTTTCAGTTTTATTAAAGCTTCATCAGAGAATGAGATATGGAGAAAAAGAAGAAAGAAATATATGATAAAATAAAGAACAAATAGGAAACGTTTATCAATCTGACATGTTTCGCTTTTATTAAAGCTTCATCAGAGAATGAGATATGGAGAAAAAAGAAAGAAATATATGATAAGATAAAGAACAAATAGGAAACGTTTATCAATCTGACATGTTTCGCTTTTATTAAAGCTTCATCAGAGAATTAGATATGGAGAGAAAGAAGAAAGAAATATATGATAAAATAAAGAACAAATAGGAAACGTTTATCAATCTAACATGTTTCACTTTTATTAAAGCTTCATCAGAAAATGAGATATGGAGAAAAAAAGAAAGAAATATATGATAAGATAAAGAACAAATAGGAAACGTTTATCAATCTGACATGTTTCACTTTTATTAAAACTTCATCAGAGAATGAGATATGGAGAAAAAGAAAGAAATGTATGATAAGATAAAGAACAAATAGGAAACGTTTATCAATCTAATATGTTTCACTTTTATTAAAGCTTCATCAGAGAATGAGATATGGAGAAAAAGAAGAAAGAAATATATGATAAGATAAAGAACAAATAGGAAACGTTTATCAATCTAACATGTTTCAGTTTTATTAAAGCTTCATCAGAGAATGAGATATGGAGAAAAAGAAGAAAGAAATATATGATAAGATAAACAACAAATAGGAAACGTTTATCAATCTAACATGTTTCACTTTTATTAAAGCTTCATCAGAGAATGAGATATGGAGAAAAAGAAGAAAGAAATATATGATAAGATAAACAACAAATAGGAAACGTTTATCAATCTAACATGTTTCACTTTTATTAAAGCTTCATCAGAGAATGAGATATGGAGAAAAAGAAGAAAGAAATATATGATAAGATAAAGAACAAATAGGAAACATTTATCAATCTAACATGTTTCACTTTTATTAAAGCTTCATCAGAGAATGAGATATGGAGAAAAAGAAGAAAGAAATATATGATAAGATAAACAACAAATAGGAAACATTTATCAATCTAACATGTTTCACTTTTATTAAAGCTTCATCAGAGAATGAGATATGGAGAAAAAGAAGAAAGAAATATATGATAAGATAAACAACAAATAGGAAACGTTTATCAATCTAACATGTTTCAGTTTTATTAAAGCTTCATCAGAGAATGAGATATGGAGAAAAAGAAGAAAGAAATATATGATAAGATAAACAACAAATAGGAAACGTTTATCAATCTAACATGTTTTACTTTTATTAAAGCTTCATCAGAGAATGAGATATGGAGAAAAAGAAGAAAGAAATATATGATAAGATAAAGAACAAATAGGAAACGTTTATCAATCTAACATGTTTCACTTTTATTAAAGCTTCATCAGAGAATGAGATATGGAGAAAAAGAAGAAAGAAATGTATGATAAGATAAAGAACAAATAGGAAACGTTTATCAATCTGACATGTTTCACTTTTATTAAAGCTTCATCAGAGAATGAGATATGGAGAAAAAGAAAGAAATGTATGATAAGATAAAGAACAAATAGGAAACGTTTATCAATCTAACATGTTTCACTTTTATTAAAGCTTCATCAGACAATGAGATATGGAGAAAAAGAAGAAAGACTTACATGATAAGATAAAGAACAAATAGAAAACGTTTATCAATCTAACATGTTTCACTTTTATTAAACTTCATCAGAGAATGAGATATGGAGAAAAAGAAGAAAGAAATATATGATAAGATAAACAACAAATAGGAAACGTTTATCAATCTAACATGTTTCACATTTATTAAAGCTTCATCAGAGAATGAGATATGGAGAAACAGAAGAAAGAAATATATGATAAGATAAACAACAAATAGGAAACGTTTATCAATCTAACATGTTTCACTTTTATTAAAGCTTCATCAGAGAATGAGATATGGAGAAAAAGAAGAAAGAAATATATGATAAGATAAAGAACAAATAGGAAACGTTTATCAATCTAACATGTTTCACTTTTATTAAAGCTTCAGCAGAGAATGAGATATGGAGAAAAAGAAGAAAAGAAATATATGATAAAATGAAGAACAAATAGGAAACGTTTATCAATCTAACATGTTTCAGTTTTATTAAAACTTCATCAGAGAATGAGATATGGAGAAAAAGAAGAAAAGAAATATATGATAAAATGAAGAACAAATAGGAAACGTTTATCAATCTAACATGTTTCAGTTTTATTAAAGCTTCATCAGAGAATGAGATATGGAGAAAAAGAAGAAAGAAATATATGATAAGATAAAGAACAAATAGGAAACGTTTATCAATCTAACATGTTTCAGTTTTATTAAAGCTTCATCAGAGAATGAGATATGGAGAAAAGAAAGAAAGAAATATATGATAAGATAAAGAACAAATAGGAAACGTTTATCAATCTAACATGTTTCAGTTTTATTAAAGCTTCATCAGAGAATGAGATATGGAGAAAAAGAAGAAAGAAATATATGATAAGATAAAGAACAAATAGGAAACGTTTATCAATCTAACATGTTTCAGTTTTATTAAAGCTTCATCAGAGAATGAGATATGGAGAAAAAGAAGAAAAGAAATATATGATAAGATAAAGAACAAATAGGAAACGTTTATCAATCTAACATGTTTCACTTTTATTAAAGCTTCAGCAGAGAATGAGATATGGAGAAAAAAGAAGAAAGAAATATATGATAAAATGAAGAACAAATAGGAAACGTTTATCAATCTAACATGTTTCAGTTTTATTAAAACTTCATCAGAGAATGAGATATGGAGAAAAAGAAAGAAGAAATATATGATAAAATGAAGAACAAATAGGAAACGTTTATCAATCTAACATGTTTCAGTTTTATTAAAGCTTCATCAGAGAATGAGATATGGAGAAAAAGAAGAAAGAAATATATGATAAGATAAAGAACAAATAGGAAACGTTTATCAATCTAACATGTTTCAGTTTTATTAAAGCTTCATCAGAGAATGAGATATGGAGAAAAAGAAGAAAGAAATATATGATAAGATAAAGAACAAATAGGAAACGTTTATCAATCTAACATGTGTTTCAGTTTTATTAAAGCTTCATCAGAGAATGAGATATGGAGAAAAAGAAGAAAGAAATATATGATAAGATAAAGAACAAATAGGAAACGTTTATCAATCTAACATGTTTCAGTTTTATTAAAGCTTCATCAGAGAATGAGATATGGAGAAAAAGAAGAAAGAAATATATGATAAGATAAAGAACAAATAGGAAACGTTTATCAATCTAACATGTTTCACTTTTATTAAGCTTCATCAGAGAATGAGATATGGAGAAAAAGAAGAAAGAAATATATGATAAGATAAACAACAAATAGGAAACGTTTATCAATCTAACATCATTTTCAGTTTTATTAAAACTTCATCAGAGAATGAGATATGGGAGAAAAAGAAGAAAAGAAATATATGATAAAATGAAGAACAAATAGGAAACGTTTATCAATCTAACATGTTTCAGTTTATTAAAGCTTCATCAGAGAATGAGATATGGAGAAAAAGAAGAAAGAAATATATGATAAGATAAAGAACAAATAGGAAACGTTTATCAATCTAACATGTTTCAGTTTTATTAAAGCTTCATCAGAGAATGAGATATGGAGAAAAAGAAAGAAGAAATATATGATAAGATAAAGAACAAATAGGAAACGTTTATCAATCTAACATGTTTCAGTTTTATTAAAAACTTCATCAGAGAATGAGATATGGAGAAAAAGAAGAAAAGAAATATATGATAAGATAAAGAACAAATAGGAAACGTTTATCAATCTAACATGTTTCAGTTTTATTAAAGCTTCATCAGAGAATGAGATATGGAGAAAAAAGAAGAAAGAAATATATGATAAGATAAAGAACAAATAGGAAACGTTTATCAATCTAACATGTTTCACTTTTATTAAAGCTTCATCAGAGAATGAGATATGGAGAAAAAAGAAAGAGAAAAGAAATATATGATAAGATAAACAACAAATAGGAAACGTTTATCAATCTAACATGTTTCAGTTTTATTAAAGCTTCATCAGAGAATGAGATATGGAGAAAAAAGAAGAAAGAAATATATGATAAGATAAAGAACAAATAGGAAACGTTTATCAATCTAACATGTTTCAGTTTTATTAAAGCTTCATCAGAGAATGAGATATGGAGAAAAAGAAGAAAGAAATATATGATAAGATAAAGAACAAATAGGAAACGTTTATCAATCTAACATGTTTCAGTTTTATTAAAGCTTCATCAGAGAATGAGATATGGAGAAAAAGAAGAAAGAAATATATGATAAGATAAAGAACAAATAGGAAACGTTTATCAATCTAACATGTTTCAGTTTTATTAAAGCTTCATCAGAGAATGAGATATGGAGAAAAAGAAAGAAAGAAATATATGATAAGATAAAGAACAAATAGGAAACGTTTATCAATCTAACATGTTTCACTTTTATTAAAGCTTCATCCAGAGAATGAGATATGGAGAAAAAGAAGAAAAGAAATATATGATAAGATAAACAACAAATAGGAAACGTTTATCAATCTAACATGTTTCAGTTTTATTAAAACTTCATCAGAGAATGAGATATGGAGAAAAAGAAGAAAGAAGAAATATATAATAAGATAAAGAACAAATAAGAAACGTTTATCAATCTAACATGTTTCACTTTTATTAAAGCTTCATCAGAGAATGAGATATGGAGAAAAGGAAGAAAGAAATATATGATAAGATAAAGAACAAATAGGAAACGTTTATCAATCTAACATGTTTCACTTTTATTAAAGCTTCATCTTAATTATATTATTTGGATGATTGGATTTTGTATTTATGTATGATAACTTAGTGTTTGTTTTCATGTATGGCGAGACATCTCTAGTTTGTAAATTAAGTTCTACAACTAAATATTGTACCACTTTATTATTTGTGTCCACTATTATATCAAAATCTAGTTTTTTGAATAATTTAAAAAGCTCTTTCCTTATTTTATCATTTTCTCTTTTGTTGTCTGGTGCTATCATTAATCCGTCATCTCTGTATAATCCGTGGTTGTCAATATTTTGTTTATTTCGTTTAAAATGTATATTCCCATCAATTAATTAATAAAGTCAAATACACATTCATCAAATATGACATAAAAAAAACTTTTACCCATCAAATTTTGAAAAAGGTTTACTGGAAGTATTTAATTTTGCTAAAATGTATATAATTATATCATCTGAGTATATTGACATGATATTACATTGCCGCAACTCTATGCTTTTCCACAAAGGTAAAGCATAGATCAAGAAATCCAACAACGGAGCATTCGATGTTCCACAGTGATCGTATGATGGAGCAGACATTTCAGAATTGAGATGCATTCTAAAAGCTAAAGCAAGTATTAAAAACAGAAATGCTTTCGTTAGAAACAAAGAAAACAATACTGAATTGCTGTGTAATAGCTATTGAGAAGCAGCTAGTGGGACGCTTGTGCTCGGTATCGGATAGAAGTGTAGGTTCGCATGATATAGTGGTGGAAAGGAGTTTAGCATCACTTATTTAATGAACTTATAGTTCAAAGGTAGGCTGAGATTTAAACAAATTTTACTGATGGCCAGTTGCCGCATTTTGATGCGAAGAGCCTCCAAAATATTTAATCGGTTTTCATTTTTTTTTTTTTAAATATAATTTTATACTAATTCTAGGGGTTCAAAGAATGAAAAGATGACTATTGACGTTGTGTTTAAATTTATTTAAAGATCGTAGTTTGCATGAAAGTAAGAAACCGGAAGAAAGTGCGAGAAGTGCGAGAGAAGAATCCATTAGCATAGAACTTACGGTTACGTTCAGCAATGTCATCTGTAAAATGATGAGACCTAGCTGCCAATATAATCAATCAATTAAGTGGAATATGTGATATACGTTTCTTTCGATCCATGACTGACTAGTCAGAAGATTTTTCCACAGTAGGTTGCCATATTTTCTGCAGTAGACTGGTTGCCAACCAACGGTATAGAATCCAATATGTCCTGCTATTTAACCTATAGCTGGAAGGAGAAGAGTTGGATTATATTATATTATATTATATTATATTATATTATATTAATAAGTAGTAATTGGTGGGGAATCAGTTTATTACTTCATAACAATAGAAAACAGATCCTCCACTTTACGCCCAACAGAAATTTTAATTGTATTTGTTTCCGATTATAATAATTTGTACTAAATCTAGGTGACCAGTTTGTTACTTCATAACAATAGAAAACAATTCCCCCACTTTAGGTCTAATAGAAGCTTTAACTGTATTCGTTTCCGATAATCTTAATTTGTACTAATTCTAGGGTGACCAGTTTATTACTTCCTAACAATAGGAAACAGATCCCCAACTTTAGGTCTAATAGAAGCTTTAACTGTATTCGTTTCTGATAATATTAATTTGTACTAATTCTACGAGGATCAGTTTATTACACCATAGTAATTGGAAACAGACCCCCACTTTATGACCAGTAGATGCTTTATGTTTTCAACTATTATATCCAGTCAGTAAGTTAAGTGCCATACGTGATACACGCTTGGGCGATCATGTCTCGAAAGAGACATGAATGACTAGGCAGAAGATTTTCCCCGCAGTAGGTTGCCATTTCTTTCTGTGGTAGATTGGTTGACAACCGAGGCTATAAAACGCAAGGAGAAGAGATGGATTATATTATATTATTACGTTAATAAGTAGTAAGTACTGAGGGATCAGTTTATTACTTCATGACAATAGAAAACAGATCCCCCACTTTATGCCCAGTAATTTTTTTTACACTCGCACGTTAAGTTTTTCCAGTCGCCTTCCTTGACTGTAAATGTTTTTTACACTGACTTGCGGAATTATATATATATATATATATATATATATATATATATATATATATAAAACAAAAGGCTAAAATGACAACCAACCGCGCGACCCGGGTTTCAACTTTGAGATTTTCTCAGTCAAGTAGAAGCAAGTACACACACACACACACACACACACACACACACACACACACACACACACACATATATATATATATATATATATACATTGGCGTAAATTAATAAATATACAAATGAGGAGGGTGTACATATCCATAGTATTATTATTCAGGTGTTACTAAAACATTGCTCAATGTATGAACAGAGCTATATATATATATATATATATATATATATATATATATATATTGATAAATGTACATATTATTCTACGTCGATGGCACGACTTGGAGTTTCGTGCGTTATGCAATCATCAGGTGCATATTTCAAACTGACAGTTTAATAGATTTGAATTTAAGTTCACTCGATATCCATGTGAATTAAATCTTATAAAGTTAAGTTACTGCTTTTTTTAATAACAAGATTAAAAATTTAAATGTTCTACGGTTACATAGGGATAAAAATTTAAAATTTAAATTTAAAATTTAAAATTTAAAATTTAAATAAAAATAAAAATAATAAAATGCAGGAAAAAGAAGTCAAAGGGGCGTAAATCATGAGTCTTAAAAACTTGAATATTCAAATATTACATGAACATAAAAATGTAGGGAAAATTAAAATTTTAAAATTTTAAATAAACATTACGCGCCTTTGATTTTTTTTCCCTGAATTTTATTATTTTTAATTTTATTTTAATTTTGATTTTAATTTAAACAAATTTTCAACCAGATTCGAAGACTCAGCAAACAAAAACACAAAAAATAAAATAGACAAAACAGTTAAGTGCCATATGTGTTACACACTTGGGCGATCATGTCTCGAAAGAGACATGACTGACTGGGCAGAAGATTATCCCGCAGTAGGTTGCCATTGCTTTCTGCGGTAGACTGGTTGCCGACCAAGGCTATAGAACCCAATTTGTCTTGTTATTTAACCCATAACTGAAAGGAATATACGGATTAATACGCACATCCATGTATACTATGTTATATTTAGCGAATGACGGCAGAACAAAGAAGAAACGACGATGGTTTAGGAAACAAATAATTTTATTAACGAAAAAATACAAGTGTAAATGTCTCTCGTTAAAAGAAACAGAAAAGTAGAAAGGCGAATTGGTATGGCGAAGAAAGCATTCCAGAAGTTGAGTAAAGTATTAAGAAACAAGACAATTTCGCTATTGCTATGTGATGTCACTTCTTCAATATGGCAGTGAATGTTGGACAATACCATCAAAGATGAATGAAAAACTTGAAGCAACTGAAATGTGGTTCTACAGAAGCATACTGGATATAAAGTGGGGGATCAGTTCCATCTTACAATCAATATATAAACTGACCCCTCGCTTTGTGGTCATAGCAGTTTCTATACATTTATATTCCTGAGATCCAAAAGTGCAAAGATGCATTCCAGGAGCTGAGACGAGTATTAAGAAACAGGACAATTTCTCTAGAAACAAAGAAGAGAGTACTGGATTGCTGTATGATGTCTTGTTGTTCAATATGGCAGTGAATGCTGGGCAATATCATCAAAGATGAAGGAAAAACTTGAAGCAACTGAAATGTGGTTCTACAGAAGGATGCTGCGAATATCATGGATCGGGCATGTGAGCAATGGTTAGATCTTAGAAATGATGGGAACAAAAAGGAAATTAATACCGAACATCAGGAACAGACAGCTGAAGTTCCTGGGACACGCAATGAGGAAGGAATGCCTGGAAAATCTGATACTAACAGGCCAGATAGAGGGAAAAAGAGACAGGTGAAAACAGCGGATAGCATATTTGAAAGACCTGATCAGGTGGATGACGGAACAAGGATTGCATGGTGTAACAGGAGAAGGCGTGCTCAGAGCTACCAGGGATAGGGAAAGGTGGAAAGCCATGATCGCCTACGTCCTGAAGGGACAGGCCACATAGAATAAGAAGAAGAGTCATAAAAAATTGTCTGCGAAGGCATAACATAGGGGAGAGAGGGTGAGTTGTGAATTACTGCGGCGACAGTCGTTAGCGGGTGTTTTATGGTGATAGGAGGTCCGTCGAGGCGAGCGTTGTGAATCGTGGCTGGTCTGCCGACCAACTGCCGAAGATGTCTCTTTGATGTGTTTTTATATCTTTTTCTTTGGCTCAGATCGGCTTCGATTTTTCTTTGATTTTTGTTTTCTTTAGGCGGGAATGGATGCTGTTGATGAAAATTCTGGATTGTATTTTTCTTTGAATATGTAAGTGAAACAGAAGCTATGTGCAATGAAGGAAGTTTTTAGTTCAGCCTTGAGTTTCGGAGTGTTCACATCCAGCCAATGGTGGAAATTTGTATAACATGAATCAGAAGAAGGTTTAGATTTGGGAAGATTATCACAATTATTTGAATGTTGATTTTATATTTTTGTATTTATCTCTGTGTGTGTGTGTGTGTGTGTGTGTGTGTGTGTGTGTGTGTGTGTCCGTTACCTACAGACTCCGAAACGGCTGAACTGATTTTCTTGAAAATTTACACAGTTGTACTATAAGCGTCTGCGAGTGTTCTTAGCTAGGTTTTGTGTCGAGGTACCCCCGATAAATATCGAAAATCGATAATCGAAAAAATCGGGTTATAGAAGGAGTAGTCCGATTTTAATCAAATTTCATACAGTCATAGACAAAGACATAAGAAACGATATTCAGAAGTTTCAAGGTTGCAGTTCTTACAATAGTGCAGAAAATTTGATATCGATACCAGGAAATCAAAATTTGACTTACATCCATTCATTTTTCTTTCAGTCTACGGTTTCGCTTTAACTTTTTATTTTTTTTTGCCAACGTCCAAAGAGTCTGAGCTCCAGGACCATGGATTAGTTTGAAAGCTTTCATTACACCCGAGCAACGCCGGGCTATACTGATAGTAATAGTATAACCACTTTTGGTTGTTTTAGTCGCAACGTTTTCGACTTATAGATACATTTTATTATTTATTGTGTTAGTATTGAATTATAATGTTCTTATAATTCTGTTTTTTTCTTGCCTTAATTAGCACGAATGTTACGGCCTGTCAATACTTAATAAATAGTAGACTATTCTATTGTGATCGCGTGGAAAGGCAGAATATGTCAGAAATACTTCTTGGTTCCAGTGAGAAAAAGGAGAGATAGAAGTGTTTAATGTCCTATTGCCAGTACCTTCTAAATAATGGACTATTCTGATTTGATAGCGTAAAAAGACAAAAGACATATCAGGGACGCTACTTGGTTTCAGTGAGAAAAAGAAAGAAAGAAAGAAAGAAAGAAAGAAAGAAAGAAAGGAAGGAAGAAGTGTGTAATGACCTCTGCCAATACCTCATGAATAATAGACTATTCCTTTTTGATCGCCTGGAAAGTCAAAGAGCATATCAGAGATGTTACTTGGGTTTAGTGAGAAACAAAGAAAGAAAGAAACGTTTAATGTCTCCTGCTAATACCTCATAAATAATGGACTATTCCGATTTGATCGCGTGTAAAGACAAAAATATCTTTGAGAGTTACTCGATTTCAGTGAAAGAAAGAAAGAAAGAAAGAAAGCAACGTTTAATGTCTCCTGCTAATACCTCATAAATAATGGACTATTCTGATTTGAAAGAAAGAAAGGAATAAAGAAAGAAAGAAAGAAAGAAGCGTTTAATTGCTCCTACCGATAACCCACGAATAATGAACTATTTCGATTTGATTGCATGGAAAAAGAAATGACCTATCAGAGACACTACATGGTTTCACTGATAAAATAGAACATCCAATTTGAATGTAGCCTTTAATTTAAAGCTTACAATAATTCTTTATCAAAACTATTTTGTTCCTCTTTCAAGGTTTTAAATTTCTCTTGACCCCTGGCAATTTATTTGCGATCTGATACCTTGAAATAAATGTCAGTTATTATGCTATTAAAAATAGTTATTTACAGTCTGAGGAACAAGATACGAGCACCATTATCAGATATCACACCAGCAAAGAACTGCAAATATTTTTCTTAAACACAAATGTTATTGGCCTAAAATCCCGCAGTTTAAATCCCGCAGTTTGTCGATATGCTCCATCAGAGGACGTGCGTTGCGGTAAAGTGCATATAGGCACGGAACGAGAATTTGGAGAGCAGAGTTCGAATTTCAGTTGAATTCGTTGTATTCACTTACGCGCAAATAGCCTTGGAAAAGGTATTAATCCGTCGCTTCTCCCTCCAGCTATGGGTTAAATAGCAGAACAAAATGGGTTCTATAGAGACTGGTTGGGAACCAGTTTACCGCAGAAAGTAATGGCAACCTAGTGCAGCAAAAAGATTCTGCCCAGTCAGACAATTCACAGTCAGAGCAATTTTTTTTTATAAGCGTTTCACCCCGAGCAAGGCATTTCACTGCCACTAGGGGGCTACATAGAGTGGAGGAAGGATGGTTAAATATAGGAAATGTCAGAAGGTGGGTAAGGATACCGTAAATGAGTGTTGGGTAGATGTTGAGAGTGTTGGGAGAATAATTGGAAGTTAGTGTGATAGGAGGTGTCTATTGACCCTACATTTAAACACCTGGAGATTGTAGCTGTCGGGAAAGCAGACATGTGGAAGGGAATTTCACAGGCGGGAAGCGCGAGAAAAGAAGCTGTTGGAGTAGAAATTACGGTTACATCTTATCGGTTTAACTGTAAAAGGGTGGGACCTAGTTGCTAGTCTAGTATCTCGTGTAAATTCGTGCCTAGGCGGCACCAATGATCTAAGTTCATCGGAGCAGAAGCCATGAAAGTATTTGTAGAAGAGGCACAGGGAAGCCACATCAAGCCAGTGAGAGAGTGGTTGCAGCCGGTCTGACAAGTCAGTATCAACCACGTTACAGATTCTCCTTTGTATTTTGTCAAGAAGCCCAAGGAGAGTAGCTGGGGCACCCGACCAGATGTGGCAGCAGTACTCAATACACGGGCCGACGTTTTAAGTCTTTCCAAGTTCAAGCTATCGTACAGTGATTTTTTATAAACTGTCGGCGAACTTTCCAGGTGTCTGTGAATACGAGAGTTCCGAATGCGTCCTGCTAATTGATTGTTGTCTTGCATTGCACAGATTTCGTTGTTCGCACCTCCTGTAACTTTTAGATCCCCTAGTTTTGTGAACAACATATACCCGGCAGCAAGGCCTCAAATTGAGAGGTGGTAAGGAGCGTGGAATCACCTCTTAATTGCTGTTGTTACTAGGTCCACCTTGACCCGGGGTGGTAAAACTCTTAAGGGTCCCAGCTATGACAAATAGTTAACCCCCAAACTGGGGTCAAAACACTATGAAAGTATAATATACTTTTATAGGAATCAGTCAGTTAGTTAAGTGCCATACGTGATACACGCTTGGGCGATCATGTCTACGGTAGACTGGTTGCCGACCAAGGCTATAGAACCCAATCTGTCTTGATATTTAACCCATAACTGGAAGGAATAGACGGATTAATAGCTTTCCCAGGGGTATTTGCGCGTAAGTGAATACAATGAATTCGGTTGGAATTCGAACTCGGCTCCCCGATTTCTCGTTCCGAGCCGATATCCAATGCACCACAACGCACATCCTTTATAGGAATATATACATAAAAATAGACTTTATTTTTTAAAAAAATACATTTTTTTGAAGGAAAATGTTTTTTTTACCAGCAATGCACTTTTGAATACAAAACTAGAAGACATTTTCAGTTTTCTAAAATAAAAAAAAATGAAAATATTTCATTAAAATCTGACTAAATCAATCTTCTCACTATAACAGAAAAACCCACCATTTTGGCATTAAATAAGCCACAGAGGTTGATATGCCTTAAAAAGAAACACAAACTCAAACTCAACAATATAGACGTATCCCTGAAATAAAATCTTTCTGTTTCTTCGTTCTTTCTTGACAAAATCCATGATGACGACTGAAGGGCTTAGAAAAAAATGCTCTTATAAAAAAATAAAAAAAATAAAAAAAAAACTGGATAAAAGCTTGAACTTGAATAGACTTGAATCGTCGAATAATTGTCCTCTCTGTGAATTGTCTGTCGGCGAACTGTCCGTACACATAATAATGGCAGATGTACACAAACTTATTACATGATACAATCTCATATGATAAATGATAAAGCAAAAAACAAAAAAACAAAAATAACTTTTGTTTTATCATATATTAATATGATATTAATATATTAATTATTAGTTCAATATATATCTATATATATCTATATATATATATTAAGATATTAACAAAAGTTATATATATATATATATATATATATATATATATATATAACTTTTGTTAATATCTTAATATATATACTAAACTTTGTTATATATTAAATTTTGTTAATTTCGTAATATATATATATATATATATATATCCGAGGGAAAAAGGAACGAAGAAATATTTACAGCGTTCAAAACATTAATTTTAAATAGTGCTCGATATATAATATCGAGCTGTGAATATTTATTATAAGTTGAAGTTTATAACATGTACAAATTTTTATCCACTACAAAGTGTACATTTTGTTTCAACACTTCAATGACAATGTCTCCTCAGGTGGTGTGGAAAAGAATGGAAAGTCTCTTTTCCTATATTTGGTGAATTGTGTGCCGGATGTAGATGGGGTGAGGGATAAGGGAATACGTCTTGTAATTTGTCCGTTAGAATTTTGAAAAGAGGGAGTGTGTGGGTTGATTAATGAAATTTTGTAGACAGATTTAACATTAAGATATTGTATACCTTTTTATGGCGTAGTGGCTGGATTTTTATCTTCGGGTTTAGTGAAGGGGAGAGTAAGGAAGTGTAAGGGTGGGGGGAGGAATAGGATTAAATGCGATGAGGTGTGGAGAGTAGTGATCATTTATTGGACCAATCTTTCTTATTTAATTGCACAACTATAAACTATGTTTTTATTTGAACTCAGTTTTTATAATTAGATTAATTTTGTGAATTTAACCTTAATTTTAAACTTAGGAAAACATTTTTTTCTATAAAATTAAAATAGATCACAGTTGGTGTTATGGAATAGGTAAAATTTAATGTAAGAGTGTTGTTGACATTATTATTTTATTTATTTATTTATTTATTTTATTTTATTTTTTTTAATCGTATCAGCCCGAGCAAGGCGGTAACGCCACTGATGTGTAGGGGGCTACATAAGAGTAAAAAGATTAAGTAGAAGAGAATGAATAGAAAGACAAACCATTTAGAAAGGAGCAAGAGAAGGATGGGAATACAGGTGTGATGACAGTTGCAAAGGTGGAAAGAAAGGAAAGGATATACAGGGCGGTGAAGAAAGAACTAGAGTCAAGTGGTTAATAGATGAGTATTGACATTGCATTTAAATTCCTGGAGGTTGTAGCCGTCAGGAAAGCAAGAATATGGAAGTGAGTTCCACAGGCGGGAAGTGCAAGAGAAGAAGCTGCAGGAGTAGAATTGTCTGCATTTGGTTGATCTAACTGTGAATGGGTGAGACCCAGTTGCCAATCTGGTTGCACGAGTAAACACCTGTTGCAGAGGCACCAGTGACTTAAGTTCGTTGGAGCAGAAGCCATGAAGCATTTATAAAACAGAGGGAAGCCACTTCCCGTCGGTGGGGAAGTGACTGGAGTCGAGCCGCCAAGTCGGTACTTATCACATTACTGATTCTTCTTTGGAGCCTGTCAAGAGCACTGAGATGAACAGCAGGGGCGCCTGACCATATACGGCAGCAGTATTCCATGCACGGACGAATGGTTGATTTGTATATATGCAGGATGAATTCAGGCGGAATAAACATCCTGGCAAAACACAGTGACCCAACCTTCTTAGCAGTGGATTTAGCTATTGACTCAATGTAGTGGTTCTACTTGAGATCAGAAGAGAGGGTAAGGCCGAGGAGGCGCAGTGTATTGCTCTCAGGAAGAGACAACAGCATGGTTGGAGTTGCCGAGAGGGCAAAGCTGCGAGACTTGGCAGGAGTCAGGTGCAAATGTAAAGCATATATCTAGTAGAGAAGCGTGTCCTGAGGGAATTCTTGGGAAGCGTGTGGAGAAGTTCACTACTTGCGTAAGGGATTGGGAAATGGTTAAGTTCGTGGCGTGGATGCCAGCTGAATCAGTAACAGAGTCTTTAAGCCACTCAGCATGATGGGCGTTAAGATCTCCGAAAACAAATATGTGAGCGAATGGGTGGTAGGAAGTAGCCTTATCTATATTGTCAGAAATGCTGTCTAGAAGGGAGCAGTCGGGACAGGAGGTGGAACGGTAAAGAAAGAAAAGGTAGCTAACCGAACTGAGATGTGATAGACGGAGACATACATATTGGTGGTCAGGGGATTCGAGTGATGTCACCCTAGCTACAGTGAAGTGTCCACTAACGTAGACCCCCAGCCCATGCATATGGACAGAGGTATCCTTCCTTAAGAGGGGAAGATAACCAGGGATCGAGAAGTCAGAGGAGGGAATTGATGAGTTGAGGTTAATCTCACAGAGCGCTAGGATGTCAGGGGACTTTTCGTGGAGGAAAGCTTCTACGCTACAAACGTTAGTACGAATGCCCCGGATGTTAGTAAAAGAAACGTTAAGGGATTTTGGTGATTTGAATTTGGCTGATTTAGGATTTTTTCTGATTCCGTTTTTCATGTTATGGTTTGTTGATAGGGAGGGACCTTGAGTAGAGGATGCAGGCGGTCATTATCCACAATCTGTGCTGGGAGGGAAACTGCTTGGGCTGCAACAAAGTGTGGCCTCAGGGTTGCCCACCGAAAGCGCTTGCAGGAACACCTATCCATGCGCGACATGGCACTACATGAACTCCGATATTATACAACTGTTGATCAGAGCAGCCGCTTTTGACGCTACGCAAGAGTTAGGGCTCCTAACTACCAGTCGGAAACAGCAACCAGGAAACTGCCAACCCGGTACCCTCACAATGAACGAGACGTTGCCACCAACCAAACACATCACAGGAAAATCACGGAAGCACCAATACTGAGGTCTGAGGAGAGAAAAGAGAAAGCCGGAAACCACATTCTAAACAGAGAACAAGGAATAAGCCTCTACACCTGTTCAATAGACGTGGGTGAAGGGTGAACTGGGCGATAGTTTGGTCTATCTACTCCAATAAAAGAATGGGATGGTGAACTGCTAAGTTTTAATTTAGTTAAACTTCAACAATCAAAGAAATTTCTGCCAAGTTAAAAAACAAAAAAAACCAAACGTTCAATTAAGCATGAAATGTTTAAGATTAAGAAAAAAATCACTTACTTTTAAGAATATTTTATAGAAAGTTGCAACCATCCCAATTCTTTTTAACTTTTTGGTCAGTCCAAGTGATACAGAGCGAGGGTCGGTTGTCAATTGTAGCCAGTATCTGACCTGTACATCAAAGGGATAGAAGGAACTAGAATCAAGAGCCCGCTGGGAAAAAGAAAGACAGAAGCAAAGAATCCAACAATAAAGGTTTATCGTCTTTAAGGCTTTCTTAGTATTTTTAGCATAATTGTAAGATTAGTCCTATATATATATATATATATATATATATATATATATATATATATATATATATATATATTGTTTTTCTTTAATCCGAAGTGGAAGAGTAGGAAGGTAAATTCCAAGAAACTGATCCTAATCAATATTAAAAAATTTTAACATTAAATGTGATGCAGGCAGAGAGCTCAATGTATTAAGAATACAGAGCCAATATAAATTAGAGAAAATTTTCAAAATTCAAAGATGTCGGATGTACATTTCGACATAGGATCTTTAATAGAGACTCTACGTCACGTCAGCGACATTGTTTTTTCCAAATGGCGAAGGCCCTGGGTTAGAGTGTGGAGGGGTTTTAGGTTAACAACGGTCACAAAGTGGAAAAGGACAGAGCCGGTAGTCGCGGGGTTACAGAGTGTTGAAATGGTATATTTAGGAAGGGGAGGAATAGGAGTTCATATTTTATAAAGATAGACAACTAAATGAGTTAAATTACTTTTTAAAGTTAAGATTTTGCGCTGTTTGAAGAGGTGTATTTAGGCGAGAAGGAATGGGTTTCAGTATAAGATTTTCAAATTTTTTATTTAAGTTTATTTGATTAAACCTTTTAGGTAGAAGCGAGCTAAATGGCAATTACAGGAAGTTATCAGTTTAAAAATTATTAGTGAAAAAATATTAGAGAAAAAATATTAGAGAAAAGAAATATATATATATATATATATATATATATATATATATATATATATATATTAAAAGTAGTACAAACTAATGGGTTGGCTATGTACTGTTTGTAATGATTTGCTTTATAAAGAGTGCTCGATTCTTAGTAAAGCATTATATAGTAATGTTTTTTTTATAAGTTTGTGATAAAAACATAGTTTAATGTAACACAAGAGCCGTTGTGTTTCGATACTATCTTATTAGCACCTCATCAGGAAGTGACTGCCTGACATAAAAAAATAATTCACTACACAATATGCAAAAAAAAACTGATTAATGGTGCATTATTGATAGCAAGGTCTATTGTATCACCCTACCGCTTATTATCTGGGCGGAAGCAGTTACATTTCAAATTATTCTAGAGGCTATTAAGTAGGAATAACTGTGGAAGTTATTTTTGGACTGTTTTATAGTTTTGTTTGTTATCAGGATTCTAACAGCATATATAGATAGTCGAGTCAAAACACAACACGCATAGCTTGAAGATTACGTTTAGGCGTGAAACAAAATGTTGAATCCATTGTCCACTTTCATATTTTATATACGCTCTATTCATTATATTGAACACTTTAGCTCATATATAGAACATACCGTAAAATGGCAAATATTCACCAACTTTAACAAGGAGACCATACTGAAGAGATTCAGGAGATTCTGAAGTTTTCTGATGGCCGTGGTTGAAGCCAATGGCGGTTTTATGGAATTGATTTGCTCTTTCGCATTTCAAGATATTTTTGTGTAGTTTTGATAAATATATCAGTTAAAAAGACATATCAATGCTATTTTCATTTTGGCGTAATTTAGACAACAATTTATCAATCGCAGCCTGTATGTTGGTGCGCACATCCTCAATCCGACCTTGGAAGCGTCTGCATGCGATGTTTATGGTACGGATATCTCAGAAAGAAATATGCGAATTTTGGTGTTCTTTGGTCTAAAGCTCTCTGCGATCTCCTTGCAAAGCAACGTCTATTTGGACCTTTTCTAGAGGTTGCTACGGTTGGTGGCAACAGTAAAGAGCACAATATATATTTCGACTCATTCTGATGGCCAACATAGATAAGAATCAACTGATCTAGACATGCAACCGCTTCTGTGGTCACATCTAGGACCTGATGACCAACATAGACGAGAATCAGTTGATCTGGGCAGACAGTAGCGTCCAAAGACATCGAGAATCTGATGGTCAATATGAACAAAAAAAAACCTCTCATCTTGGCAGGAAATCGCTTCTGTGGCCATATTGAGAACGTGATGACCAACATAGAATCAGCTGATTTTGGCAATCAGTGGTGCTCGAAGCCACATCGAATATATGATGGCCAATATGGTGAAGACCACCTGATCTAGGCAGGCAGACGCTTCCAAAGACAAGCCGATAATGTGAAGGCCAGCGTAGAAGAGAACATCTCACTTGGACTGGAAGCTGACATGTTAATGCACTTGATACTTGTGAAATAGAGATGCGTATATTAAAATATATATACCGCTTTAAAATTACATTATGGCGTCTTCCGTATATAGCCGGGTAGATGTTATCAAATATCTGGTTCCGCCTGTAGTTATCTAAAAACACATGTTTATAATTCAATCACGTCTTTTTTTTTTTTTTTTTAATCTTTTCACCCCGAGCAGGGCAGAAACGCCACTGATGTGCAGGGGGTTACATAAATGTAGAAAGATTAGTTAGAAAAGAGTGAGGAGTACAAGCTAGTTAGAAAGGAACAATAGAAAGCTGAGAAAGCAGGTGCAATGACAGATACATAGGAGGAGAGAAAGTGAAGATTATACAGGGGAGGAGAGAGAGCTAGAGTCCAGTGGTTAGTAGGTGAGTATTAACTTTGCTTTTAAATTTCTCGAGGTCGTAGCCGTCAGGAAAGCAAGAATACGGGAGTGAGTTCCACAGGCGGGAAGTGCGAGAGAGGAAGCTGCAGGAGTAGAATTGTCGTCTGCGTTTGGCTAACCTGACTGTGAATGGGTGGGACCCAGTTGCCAGTCTGGTTGTACGGGTAAACACCTGTTGAGGAGGCATCAGTGACTTAAGCTCATCCGAGCAGAAGCCATGAAAGTATTTATAGAAGAGACAGAGGAAGGCCACATTTCGACGATGGGAAAGTGGCTGCAGACGAGTCGCCAGATAAGTACCTATCACATTACAGACTCTCCTTTGGAGCTTGTCAAGAACACTGAGGAGAACGGCAGGGGCACCTGACCATAAATGGCAGCAGTACTCCATGCACGGACGGATGGTTGACTTGTATATATGCAGGATGGATTCAGGTGGAAAAAACATCCTGGATCGACATAGTGACCCAATCTTCTTAGCAGTCGATTTTGCTATGGATTCAATATAGTGCTTCCATTTGAGGTCTGAGGACAGGGTAAGTCCGAGGAGGCGTAGTGTATTACTCTCCGGGAGAATCATCTGGTCCATGCTTATGGGAGGCAGAAGAGGTTGCCTGTAATGGTTGACAGACAACAGCTTGGTCTTAGAGGAATTGAAGTTGACAAGCCACTTCTTGCCCCAGTTCACCACAGAGTGTAGATCCCGCTCAAGGTCAGCAGCGAGATTATGTCTGTCCGCCACGACAGGTTTCTTACTGGAGCGGGAGTATATTGTAGTGTCATCTGCGTAGATGCCTACTTGGGACTTGATCTCATCTGGGAGGTCGTTGATGAAAATAAGGAAGAGCGTTGGGCCCAGGATAGAGCCTTGTGAGACACCAGCATTCGTGCTGTAGGACGAAGAGGCACGCCCATTCAGAACGACCTTTATTTTGCGGTTATTTAAGAAAGATTGGATTAGGTCAAGCAGGCTACCGGTAATGCCATAACCGCGTAGTTTGCATAGAAGGCCAGGGTGCCAAACCCTGTCGAAAGCCTTGGAGATATCCAGAGCAACCGCGCGAGCCTCGTCAGACTCATCAAGGGCCTGTAGCATGTACTCCGTTACAGTTGTTAGCAGGTCGGCTGTGGACCTGTCAAATCGGAATCCATATTGCCTGTCGGAGAACAGTTTGTGGGCGGTGATATGATGAACTATTTCAGCATTGATTATAGCCTCGAACACTTTCCCGAATATTGGTAGAAGACTGATAGGGCGATAGTTGGATGGGTCCGAGGGTTCACCACAGTTCTTAAAGACAGGAACGACTGAGGAGAATTTCCAGCATGCAGGAAAGCAGGAAGCAGAAAGGCAGTAGTTAAACAGTTTAGAGAGGACAGGGGAAAGTTCAGGGGCACACCTCTTAAGGACTATCACCGGGATTCCATCGTCTCCACAAGCCTTATGGGGGTCGAGTTTTGAAATTACTCTGGATACTATTGTCGGGGTAATATATACGTCGTGCAGTTTGGCCTCAGTTCTAATAGGGAAGTCGGGTGGGTGCACTCCGGACGAGTCGAATGTAGAGTTGGATGAGAATCTGCGGGCAAAGCACTCAGCTTTCTCCGCAGATGACGTGAGAACATCAAATCCATGGATTAAAGGAGGTATTGAGGATTTCCTATTGTTGAGCACTCGTTTACAAATCCTCCAATAGTCCTTGGAGCCGAACTTGCGATCAGCTATGTGCTGTCGCATTCTCTCAGCAAACAACTGTTTGGCGTCATTTAGGGTTCTCTTGCACTCACTGCGAGCAGATGTGAACAGGCGCCTATTGTGATCAGTTGGCTGTCTCCGGAATAGACGGAAGTAATGGTTCCTGTGGGCAATGGCGGCTGAGCAGGCCGGAGAGAACCACGGAGAGGAATGAGGTTTTAAGCAATACTTCCTGGTGGGTATGAAGGCATCAATGCCAGCTTTCACCCATGACGAGACCTCAGAGGCACAGTCATCAACTGATAGGTCAAACACTTTTCCCCAAGGGACGTCGCAGAGGAAATCGCGAAAGGCATCCCAGTCAGCTTTTTGGTAGAGGTAGGAGGTTCTATAAGTAGGGGGATCCTGGGGGGAGTGAGATTGGAAAGAAATACTGAGGGAGACTACAGCGTGGTCGGAGTTGCCGAGAGGGCAAAGCTGCGAGACTTGACAGGCGTCGGGCGCAGAGGTGAAACATATATCTAGCAGTGAGGAATGACCCGAGGGTGTGCTTGGGAAGCGAGTGGGGAAGTCTACCACTTGCGTAAGGGATTGGGAAATAGCAAAGTTCATGGCGTGAATGCCCGCCGAGTCAGTAACAGCGTTTTCAAGCCACTCAGAGTGATGGGCATTGAGGTCTCCAAATACAAATATGTGGGCAAATGGGTGATAGGAAATAGCCTTATCTATGTCGTCGGCAATGCTATCTAGTAGGGAGCAGTCAGGAGAGGAGGGAGAACGGTAAAGGAAGAATAGGTAGCTAACCGAACTGAGGAGAGACAAGCGGAGACATATGTATTGGTGGTCGGTAGATTCGAGTGAAGTCACCCTAGTTATGGGGAGGTGTTCGCTGACATAAACACCCAGCCCATGCATGTGGACAGTGGAATCCTTCCTTAAAAGGGGAAGATAACCAGGGATGAAGAGGTCAGAGGAGGGAATAGCTGAGTTGAGGTTAGTTTCGCAGAGCGCGAGGATGTCAGGGGACTTTTCATGCAGGAACGCTTCTACACTAGCAAAGTTAGTATGAATGCCTCGGATATTAGTGAAGGAGAGGTTAATGGGCTTAGGTGGTTTGGATTTAACTGGTTTAGGGTCATTTCTGCTGCGTATTGAACAGGTGAAGAGGTTCATCCCTTGTTTCCTGTTTAGGATGTGGTTTCCGGCTTTCTCTTTTCCAATCTTTTCACTCTTTTCTTTTTTTCTTTTTTTCAATTGGAGTAGATAGACTAAACTATCGCCCGGTCCACACTCCACCTACGTCTATTGAACAGGTGAAGAGGCTCATCCCTTGTTCCCTGTTTAGGATGTGGTTTCCGGTTTTCTCTTTTCCACTCTTTTTACCCTTATGTAGCCCCCTGCGCATCAGTGGCGTTATCGCCTTGCTTGGGGTGATATGATTAAAAAAAAAAGTAAGACACCCTAAAATAAAATAAAATAAAAGACAATATAAATAATTAAATAAATAATGGCGAATATGAGTGTGAAATCTTTCCTCTACCGGATATAATTCTGGTGATGGTGCCGATTCGAAAGTTTAACCAGCTCGAATGTCAGATGCATTTTATATCCTTGTAAACGGCCAGGACCAGTGAAAAATGATTTCGCTGGTGTGAAACGGAATTTGACTTAGATAAAAAAATAAAAATAAAAAAAAAAAGGCAAAGACAAAGCAAAAATATCGGCTCGAATAACTGGAATTTTACAGAGAATAAAAAAATAAAATAAAATACCAGACATACTTTCACACAGTCACGGAAAGAGGTACTTTTTTTTACTTACCAAATTGAGTAACCTTATAAGTTTTGGCAAAATCTTTAAAACATGCGGGTAAAGATTATGCGGTCGAGTTCAAATCTCAGAAAGAAATTATCTTATTTTTCGCCTTTTTATGACTACACCCTGACATAGATTTCTTCTTCTTCTTCTTCGTCTTTTTCTTCTTCTTCTTCTTCTTCTTCTTCTATACCGTGTCCTTTTAGGACGTAGGCGGCCATGGCTCTCCACAGGTCCCAGTCCTCTGTAACTAAAACCATTTTGAGTTCAAATCTCAGAAAGAAATTATGTAATTTTTCGCCCTTTCATGACTACACCCTGACATAGATTTCTTCTTCTTCTTCTTCTTCTTCTTCTTCTTCTTCTTCTTCTTCTTCTTCTTCTATGCCGTGTTCCTTTAGGACGTAGGCAGGACATGGCTCTCCACAGATTCCAGTTCTCTGTAGCTAAAAAAAATGTTTTTTTTTGTTTTGTTTTACGGCATATAAACCTCAATGGGTTATTTAATGCGGATAAGATTTTTACGTTAAGTTCGTAATATTGCTGCTAATATTTTTCTTTAAAAGTGTATAGCTGCTAATATTTTTCTCCTCCAAAAATGTATTGCTAATAATATTTTATTCCCCACCAAATGTACTGCTGGCAATATTTTTTTCTCCAAAAATGTATCGTTGGTAATATTTCTTTTCCCTTCAAATAAGTATTACTAGTAACATTTTTTCCTCCAAAAATGTATTGCCAGTAATATTTTTCCTTTCAAAAATGTTTTACTGATAACATTTTTTTCCTTCAAAAATGTATTGCTTGTGATATTTTTTTCCTTTAAAAATATGTGGCAGGTAATATTTTTTTCTTCAAAAATGGATTGCTGGTAATTTCTCCTAAATTATATTACTGGCAATTTTTTTTTCAAAAATATGTTGTTAGTAATAATTTTTTCCTTTCTAGTTGAATCCATTGTATTCACTTACGCGCAAATACCATTGGGAAAGGTCTCTTAATCCGTCTCTTCCTTCCAGTTATGGGTTAAATAGCAGGACAGATTGGGTTCTATAGCTTTGGTCGGCAACCAGTCTACCGCAGAAAGCAATGGCAACCTACTGCGGGATAATCTTCTGCCCAGTTAGTCATGTCTCTTTCGAGACATGATCGCCCAAGCGTGTATCACGTATGGCACATAACTGACTGAATATTTTTTTCCAAAAATGAATTTCTGGTAATATTTTTTTTCCTTCAAAAACGTTAGACTGGTAATATTTTTCACCAAATATATATTGCTGGTAATAATTTTTCTTAAAAATTTGTTTGGCTGTAATATTTGTTTTTCCTTCAAAATGTTTGGCTGGTAATATTTGTCTTTCCTTCAAAATGTTTGGCTGGTAATATTTGTTTTTTCTTCAAAATATTTGGCTGGTAATATTTGTTTTTTCTTCAAAATATTTGGCTGGTAATATTTGTTTTTCCTTCAAAATGTTTGGCTGGTAATATTTGTTTTTCCTTCAAAATGTTTGGCTGGTAATATTTGTTTTTCCTTCAAAATGTTTGGCTGGTAATATTTGTTTTTCCTTCAAAATGTTTGGCTGGTAATATTTGTTTTTCCTTCAAAATGTTTGGCTGGTAATATTTGTTTTTCCTTCAAAATGTTTGGCTGGTAATATTTTTTCCTTCAAAAATATATTGCTGGTAATAATCTTTTATCAAAAATGTATTTCTGGATTTTTTACTTTAAAACTCTATTTCTGTACTTTCATAATGTTTTGACCGCAGTTTTGGGAAAAACTATTTGCCCATAGCTGGAACCCTAAGAGATGCTACCACTCAAGATCAGTGTAAACCTTGACAGCAATTAAGAGGTGCTATCATGTTTCTCACAGAGGCCTTGTTGCCGGATGCAGTTTTTCGTCATACCCAGGACCAATAAATTTTGTATTTTTGTTATTTCTTAATAACACTGGAACAAGTAATATAATATTTATGCTTACAATGGTATCAGAAAGAGTAATAATATTTATTTCTGTAAAATTACAAAAAATGTGGCACATCGCCGAAAGGAGAGGGGTAGTGGGTGGTCAACACTAGCTATTCTATACCTAGCTAAACACTATCACGACCCATTCACTCATTACAAATAGCTCATTCACCACAAGAACCCATCCATCACCTCCCAATCACCTCCCAATCCTTCATACACCACAATACCACATATCTACAAGGGGCGCCTAAAAAGAACAAATGTTTGATAAAATACGTCACAACGAACAAATGTCTGATAAAATACGTCACAAATTACAAATGCCCGATAAAATACGCCACAAAGAAGAAATGTTTGATAAAATGCGTCACAAAGAACAAATGCCTGATAAAATACGTCACAAAGAACAGATGTTTGATAAAATACGTCACAAAGGACAAATGTTTGATAAAATACGTCACAAAGAACAACTGTCTGATAAAATACGTCACAAAGAACAAATGCCTGATAAAATACGTCACAAAGAACAAATGTTTGATAAAATACGTCACAAAGAACAAATGTCTGATAAAATACGTCACAAAGAACCTTGACATATTTGGGAAGGATATAAGAACAATAAAAAGAACTATAGGGGGAAGGAACTGTGTGTATGCAAATAGAAAATAGTAGCTTTCTTTTGTGTACCTAGTTAATGTGAATGAATGTGTTCCTAGCCTGTACCCGGCTTTCTCTTTTGTTATGATCCAAGTCGAGATTTCCAACCTCCCAAGTTTGCTTTGGCTTCTTTCATCTCAGCTGTTTCAGCCTTTGATTGTCCCATTCCATTAATTGTTTTACCCCCTCCCCCACTCCCTTAGTGAGTGTGCTTCTTGATTTCGCCGTGTGGCGGAATACAGAGGCCACTCTTTTTTTCTGGGATGGACGGATCTTACTAACATTGTTTGTTGTTTTAGTTCAAAATTTGTTGCATTTTTAGTTTGTTTTTTGGGTTCATCCCTCTCCCATCATTTCATTTTTTCATCAGTCAGTCAGTTAAGTGCCATACGTGAAACATGCTTGGGCAATCATGTCTCGAAAGGGACATGACTGACTGGGCAGAAGATTATCCCGCAGTAGGCTGCCATTGCTTTCTGTGGTAGACTGGTTGCCAGCCAAGGCTATAGAACCCAATCTGTCCTGCTATTTAACCCATAACTGGAAGGAAGAGACGGATTAAGAGACCTTTCCCAAGGGTAATTGCGCGTAGGTGAATGCAATGAATTCAACTGAAATTCGAACTCGGCTCCCCGATTTCTCGTTCCGAGCCGATATCCACTGCACCACAACGCACATAAATGTTTTAAATTATATATTATATTGTACATAAATACATTTTTACTGTCATGGGCTATTTCCCCACGTTTTTAGGTGTCCCTTGTAAGTTTCTCGTATTATGATGTATGAAGGATTAGGAGTTGATGGATGGGTCCTTTTGGTGATTGTGTAAATTGTAATGTGTGATTGGGTCGTGATAGTGTTTAGCTAGGTATAGAATAGTTCAGTGAGTACCAACCTCTCCCCCTCCCCTTGTCGGCTTTGTGCCGTAATTTTGTATATTATACGAAATAAATATTGTATACAAATATAAAATACGTTCTCTAAATATACATAAAATATAAAAGGAATATAAGACAAGGATATGTCTTCTCACCGGACTTATTCAATCTATACAGTGAGGCAATTCTGAGAGAACACGACCCGGATTCATCATTGGCGCCATCCATATACTGAATCTAAGTAAGTAAGTTATACGTTGTATTCTTCTGTCGCTCTTGCCTTCAATCTGCCATGTGAGTATCAGATTTTCCAAGCACGCTTTCCACATTATGTAGCCTAGAAATTTCAAATGTCTCTTCTTGATGTCATGTTTCATTTTTTGCTTCCATTTTCTCTAAAACTTCGTCGTTGCTCGCATGTTCGGTACATAGTATCCTCAGTATCCTACTGTAGAGACACATTTCTGTTGCTTCAATCCTCTTCTTCATTTGTGGGGAGATTGTCCAGCATTTACGACCATATAGGAGGACTGACATTACATAACAGTTCAGGACTCTTTTCTTTGTTTCTGTTGCTTCAAGTCTCTTCTTTCTCTGTGGGAAGATTGTCCAGCATTCACTGCCATATAGGAGGACTGATATTACATAACAGTTCAGGACTCTTTTCTTTGTTTCTGTTGCTTCAAGTCTCTTCTTTCTCTGTGGGAAGATTGTCCAGCATTCACTGCCATATAGGAGGACTGATATTACATAACAGTTCAGGACTCTTTTTGTTTCTATTGCTTCAAGTCTCTTCTTCATCTGTGAGAAGATTGTCCAGCATTCACTGCCATATAGGAGGACTGATTTTACGCAACAGTTCAATATTCCATTCTTTGTTTCTAAAAAAGAGATTTTTCTATCCCAATGTGCCTTCGAATTTTTGTATCATGCTTTTCGGCATATGTTAAAACATTATCCAGATATTTAAATTGTTGTACTTGTTCGATTTTAACATCTCCAGTTTGTAATTAGTATATTGGGCTCATCCTTTTTTCTAGCAACCATGCATTCTACCTGCTTGTATTTGATGTATAGTTCGTTCTTCTCTCTTTACTTCGCTAGCTACTTTTTTTTTAAATCATATCTCCCCGAGCAAGGCGGTAACGCCACTGATGCGCAGGGGGCTACATAAGAGTGAAGAGATTGGAAAAGAGAGAACCGGAAGCCACATCCTAAACAGGGAACAAGGGATGAGCCTCTTCACCTGTTCAATAAATGTGGGTGGAATGTAAACCGGGCGATAGTTTAGTCTATCTACTCCAATTGAAAAAAAAGTGAGAAGATTGGAAAGGAGAAAACCGGAAACCGCATCCTAAACAGAAAAGAAGGGATGAGCCTCTTCATTTGTTCAATAGATGTGGGCGGAGTATGAACCGGGCGATAGTTTAGTCTATCTACTCCAATTGAAAAAAAAGTGAGAAAATTGGAAAAGAGAAAACCGGAAACCGCATCCTAAACAGAAAAGAAGGGATGAGCCTCTTCATCTGTTCAATAGATGTGGGTGGAGTGTGAACCGGGTGATAGTGTAGGAATTCTTGTAGTTTCCTTTCTGTGTCTGCTATTAATACTGTATCAATACAGATAAATATTCCTGTCTACCATCATAACGGATGGCACCAGTCTCTGAGAGAGCAATGCACTGCGCCTCCTTGGCGCCACTCTCTCCCAAAGGACCGCAAATGAAATGACTACATTGAATCTATAGTTGCATCTACTTGGTCCACTGTGGTAAGCCAGGAAGTTTTTCTCGTCAGAATCTATTTTGCACATTTATAAATCTACCATTCGTCCCTACATTGAATACTATTGCCATATCAGGTCGGGTGTTCCTGCTATTCATCTTGTTGTTCTCGATAAAATCCAAAGTAGGATTTGCAGTATAATCGCTTTTAACTTAGCAGCCCGCTTCCAGTCACATTTTTACCGACGTGATATGGCTTCCCTCTGTCTTTTCTACAAATATTTTCATAGCAACTGATCTGGCGAGCTTTTCCCTACGTACGTCAACCACGTTTATTTTCTCGTACTATTAGACTGGCCTCAAGTTCCCACCCTTTTACCTTCAAAATAGTTAAATATAACCTCTCTTCTACTTTGAAAGTTTCTTTTAACGCACTTCTCGTTTGTCGAACTCTCTTCTATTTGCTTGTTTCCCTGATAACTACAATCTTTAAGTGCAACGTCAATTGCAATCTGTTATCTACTTAATTCTCATCCACCTTTTATTGACATCCTCTGTACTTTTTTATTCTCTAAGAGTAACCTCCTGCTCGCCAGTGACATTCGTTTTGCTTAAGGTGAAAAAATTTTATATATATATATATAAATGTAAACTTGTCGTTATACTCATTTCGAAAAGTCCTCCGAGTACATACGCGGAAGGAAAAAAGGAAAGCCAACTTTCCCTGAAGATCCAATTTGGTGAAACCTTGGTAGGTTCGTTGGCTAACGTTCAAAACAATAATTTAAAACAGTGCTCAATATTCACAGTCAGGTTAGCCAAATGCAGAGGACAATTCTACGCCTGCAACTTCTTCTTTCGCACTTCCCGCCTGTGGAACTCACTCCCATATTCTTGCTTTCCTGACGGCTACAACCTCCAGAAATTCAAATGTAATGTCAATACTCATCTACTATCCACTGGACTCTAGCTCTCTCCCCACCCCTGTATAACCTTCCCTTTCTCTCCACCTATGTATCTGTCATCGCACCTGCATTCTCAGCTTTCTATTGCTCCTTTCTAACTAGTTTGTACTCCTCACTCTTTTCTAATTAATCTTTTTTACAGTTATGTAGCCCCCTACACATCAGTGGCGTTTCCGCCTGGCTCGGGGTGAAATGATTAAAAAAAAAAAAGAAAGAAAATATCTGTAATACACACTCTTTCTATCTTCTGCACATTCTTCGTTGATTTATTTGCCTTTAACCTGTCTTTATTTGTTGCTATTTTCTTTGTCAGAGTGCTATATTCTGCACCATACACTGGCATTGTTTTTTGTCACCTTATTATTGTGTTGAGAATTTCATATGTCATCCATTCTTTCTTCTTTCTCTTTTCTTTTGCCTAAGTAAAAAGCATGATCAAATAAAAACTTAAAATGTTAGAAAATACTTGTCAAAAATTGGAAGTAATGGCTGACAATGCATCTTCGAAAAACATGAAAACGAAAGTAAATACAAATTAAATATTAGTAATAATGATTAACAATACTTCCTTTATTAAGAAATGAAGATGAAAGTAAATCCTAGTCAAAAATTAATAATAATGGCTGACGTTACTTCACAAAAAATGAAGATGAAAGTAAATACTAGTCAAAAATTAATAATAATGGCTGATAATGCTTCATCTAATGAGAAATGAAGATTGAAATAAATCCTAGTGAAAAATTAATAATATTGGCTGGCAATGGTTTATCTAAAAGAAAATGAAAGAGAAACTAAATCCTAGTCAAACATTAATAATAATGGCTGACAATGCTTCATCTAATAAGAAATGAAGATGAAAGTAAATCCTAGTCAAAAATTAGTAATAATGGCTGACAATGCTTCATCTGATAAGAAATGAAGATGAAAGTAAATCCTAGTCAAAAATTAATAATAATGGCTGACAATGCTTCATCTAATAAGAAAGGAAGATGAAAGTAAATCCTAGTGAAAAATTAATAATAATGGCTGACAATGCTTCATCTGATAAGAAATGAAGATGAAAGTAAATCCTAGTGAAAAATTAATAATAATGGCTGACAATGCTTCATCTGATAAGAAATGAAGATGAAAGTAAATCCTAGTGAAAAATTAATAATAATGGCTGACAATGCTTCATCTACTAAGAAAGGAAGATGAAATTAAATCCTAGTGAAAAATTAATAATAATGGCTGACAATGCTTCATCTGATAAGAAATGAAGATGAAAGTAAATCCTAGTGAAAAATTAATAATAATGGCTGACAATGCTTCATCTAATAAGAAAGGAAGATGAAAGTAAATCCTAGTGAAAAATTAATAATAATGGCTGACAATGCTTCATCTGATAAGAAATGAAGATGAAAGTAAATCCTAGTGAAAAATTAATAATAATGGCTGACAATGCTTCATCTGATAAGAAATGAAGATGAGAGTAAATCCTAGTCAAAAATTAATAATAATGGCTGACAATGCTTCATCTAATAAGAAATTAAGATGAAAGTAAATCCTAGTCAAAAATTAATAATAATGGCTGACAATGCTTCATCTGATAAGAAATGAAGATGAGAGTAAATCCTATTCAAAAATTAATAATAATGGCTGACAATGCTACATCTGGTAAGAATGAAGACGAAAGTAAATCCTAGTCAAAAATTTATAACCATGTTTGACAATGCTTGACTAATAAGAAATGAAAGTAAATCCTAGTCAAAAATTAATAATAATGGCTGACAATGCTTCATCTAATGAGAAATGAAGATGAAAGTAAATCCTAGTCAAAAATTAATAATAATGTTTGACAATGCTTGACTAATAAGAAATGAAAGTAAATCATAGTCAAAAATTAATAATAATGCCTGTCAATGTTTCATCTAATGTGAAATGAAGATGGAAGTAAATCCTAGTCAAAAATTAATAATAATGGCTCACAATGCTTCATCTAATAAGTAATGAAGATGGAAGTAAATCCTAGTCAAAAATTAATAAAAATGGCTGATAATGCTTCATCTAATGAGAAATGAAGATTGAAATAAATCCTAGTGAAAAATTAATAATATTGGCTGGCAATGGTTTAACTAAAAGAAAATGAAAGAGAAACTAAATCCTAGTCAAACATTAATAATAATGGCTGACAATGTTTCATCTAATAAGAAATGAACATGAAAGTAAATCCTAGTCAGAAATTAGTAATAATGGCTGACAATGGTCCATCTGATAAGAAATGAAGATGAAAGTAAATCCTAGTCAAAAATTAATAATAATGACTGACAATGCTTCATCTAATAAGAAATGAAGATGGAAGTAAATCCTAGTCAAAAATTAATAATAATGGCTGACAATGCTTCATCTGATAAGAAATGAAGATGAAAGTAAATCCTAGTCAAAAATTAATAATAATGGCTGACAATACTTCATCTGATAAGAAATGAAGATGAAAGTAAATCCTAGTGAAAAATTAATAATAATGGCTGACAATGCTTCATCTAATAAGAAATGAAGAGAAAAGTAAATCCTAGTCAAAAATTAATAATAATGGCTGACAATTCTTCATCTGATAAGAAATGAAGATAAGAGTAAATCCTAGTCAAAAATTAATAATAATGGCTGACAATGCTTCATCTAATAAGAAATGAAGATTAAAGTAAATCCTAGTCAAAAATTAATAATAATGGCTGACAATGCTTCATCTAATAAGAAAGGAAGATGAAAGTAAATCCTAGTCAAAAATTAATAATAATGGCTGACAATGCTTCATCTAATAAGAAATGAAGATAAAAGTAAATCCTAGTCAAAAATTAATAATAATGGCTGACAATTCTTCATCTGATAAGAAATGAAGATAAGAGTAAATCCTAGTCAAAAATTAATAATAATGGCTGACAATGCTTCATCTAATAAGAAATGAAGATGAAAGTAAATCCTAGTCAAAAATTAATAATAATGGCTGACAATGCTACATCTGGTAAAAATGAAGATGAAAGTAAATCCTAGTCAAAAATTTATAATCATGTTTGACAATGCTTGATTAATAAGAAATGAAAGTAAATCCTAGTCAAAAATTAATAATAATGGCTGACAATGCTTCATCTAATGAGAAATGAAAATGGAAGTAAATTCTAGTCAAAAATTAATAATAATGGCTGACAATGCTTCATCTAATAAGTAATGAAGATGGAAGTTAATCCTAGTCAAAAATTAATAAAAATGGCTGATAATGCTTCATCTAATGAGAAATGAAGATTGAAATAAATCCTAGTGAAAAATTAATAATATTGGCTGGCAATGGTTTATCTAAAAGAAAATGAAAGAGAAACTAAATCCTAGTCAAACATTAATAATAATGGCTGACAATGCTTCATCTAATGAGAAATGAAGATGAAAGTAAATCCTAGTCAAAAATTAATAATAATGTTTGACAATGCTTGACTAATAAGAAATGAAAGTAAATCATAGTCAAAAATTAATAATAATGGCTGACAATGCTTCATCTGATAAGAAATGAAGATGAAAGTAAATCCTAGTCAAAAATTAATAATAATGGCTGACAATACTTCATCTGATAAGAAATGAAGATTAACGTAAATCCTAGTGAAAAATTAATAATAATGGCTGACAATGCTTCATCTGATAAGAAATGAAGATGAGAGTAAATCCTAGTCAAAAATTAATAATAATGGCTGACAATGCTTCATCTAATAAGAACGGAAGATGAAAGTAAATCCTAGTGAAAAATTAATAATAATGGCTGACAATGCTTCATCTGATAAGAAATGAAGATGAGAGTAAATCCTAGTCAAAAATTAATAATAATGGCTGACAATGCTTCATCTGATAAGAAATGAAGATGAAAGTAAATCCTAGTCAAAAATTAGTAATAATGGCTGACACTGCTTCATCTGATAAGAAATGAAGATGAAAGTAAATCCTAGTCAAAAATTAATAATAATGGCTGACAATGCTTCATCTGATAAGAAATGAAGATGAAAGTAAACCCTAGTCAAAAATTAATAATAATGGCTGACAATGCTTCATCTAATAAGAAATGAAAATGGAAGTAAATACTAGTCAAAAATTAATAATAATGGCTAACAATGCTTCATCTGATAAGAAATGAAGATGAAAGTAAATCCTAGTCAAAAATTAATAATAATGGCTGACAATGCTTCATCTAATAAGAAATGAAGATGAAAGTAAATCCTAGTCAAAAATTAATAATAATGGCTGACAATGCTTCATCTGATAAGAAATGAAGATGAAAGTAAATCCTAGTCAAAACTTAGTAATAATGGCTAACAACGCTTCATCTAATAAGAAATGAAGATGAAAGTAAATCCTAGTCAAAAATTAATAATAATGGCTGACAATGCTTCATCTGATAAGAAAGGAAGATGAAAATAAATCCTAGTCAAAAATTAATAATAATGGCTGACAATGCTTCATCTAATAAGAAATGAAGATGAAAGTAAACCCTAGTCAAAAATTAATAATAATGGCTGACAATGCTTCATCTAATAAGAAATGAAAATGGAAGTAAATACTAGTCAAAAATTAATAATAATGGCTGACAATGCTTCATCTCATAAGAAATGTAGATGAAAGTAAATCCTAGTGAAAAATTAATAATAATGGCTGACAATGCTTCACCTAATAAGAAATGTAGATGAAAGTAAATCCGAGTGAAAAATTAATAATAATGGCTGACAATGCTTCATCTGATAAGGAATGAAGATGAAAGTAAATCCTAGTCAAAAATTAATAATAATGGCTGACAATGCTTCATCTGATAAGAAATGAAGATGAAAGTAAATCCTAGTCAAAAATTAATGATAACGGCTGACAATGCTTCATATAATAAGAAAGGAAGATGAAAGTAAATCCTAGTCAAAAATTAATAATAACGGCTGACAATGCTTCATCTAATAAGAAATGAAGATGAGAGTAAATCCTAGTCAAAAATTAATAATAATGGCTGACAATGCTTCATCTAATAAGAAAGGAAGATGAAAGTAAATCCTAGTCAAAAATTAATAATAATGGCTGACAATGCTTCATCTAATAAGAAATGAAGATGAGAGTAAATCCTAGTCAAAAATTAATAATAATGGCTGACAATGCTTCATCTAATAAGAAATGAAGATGAAAGTAAATCCTAGACAAAAATTAGTAATAACGGCTGATAATGCTTCATATAATAAGAAATGAAGATGAAAGTAAATCCTAGTCAAAAATTAATAATAATGGCTGACAATGCTTCATCTAATAAGAAATGAAAATGGAAGTAAATACTAGTCAAAAATTAATAATAATGGCTGACAATGCTTCATCTCATAAGAAATGAAGATGAAAGTTAATCCTAGTCAAAAATTAATAATAATGGCTGACAATGCTTCATCTAATAAGAAATGAAGATGAAAGTAAATCCTAGTCAAAAATTAATAATAATGGCTGACAATGCTTCATCTGATAAGAAATGAAGATGAAAGTAAATCCTAGTCAAAACTTAGTAATAATGGCTAACAATGCTTCATCTAATAAGAAATGAAGATGAAAGTAAATCCTAGTCAAAAATTAATAATAATGGCTGACAATGCTTCATCTGATAAGAAAGGAAGATGAAAATAAATCCTAGTCAAAAATTAATAATAATGGCTGACAATGCTTCATCTAATAAGAAATGAAAATGGAAGTAAATACTAGTCAAAAATTAATAATAATGACTGATAATACTTCATCTCATAAGAAATGAAGATGAAAGTAAATCCTAGTCAAAACTTAGTAATAATGGCTAACAATGCTTCATCTAATAAGAAATGAAGATGAAAGTAAATCCTAGTCAAAAATTAATAATAATGGCTGACAATGCTTCATCTGATAAGAAATGAAGATGAGAGTAAATCCTAGTCAAAAATTAATAATAATGGCTGACAATGCTTCATCTGATAAGAAATGAAGATGAAAGTAAATCCTAGTCAAAAATTAATAATAGTGGCTGACAATGCTTCATCTGATAAGAAATGAAGATGAAAGTAAATCCTAGTCAAAAATTAATAATAATGGCTGACAATGCTTCATATAATAAGAAATGAAGATGAGAGTAAATCCTAGTCAAAAATTAATAATAATGGCTGACAATGCTTCATCTAATGAGAAATGAAGATGAAAGCAAATCCTAGTGAAAAATTAATAATAATGGCTGACAATGCTTCATATAATAAGAAATGAAGATGAAAGTAAATCCTAGTGAAAAATTAATAATAATGGCTGACAATGCTTCATATAATAAGAAATGAAGATGAAAGTAAATCCTAGTCAAAAATTAATAATAATGGCTGACAATGCTTCATCTGATAAGAAAGGAAGATGGAAGTAAATCCTAGTCAAAAATTAATAATAATGGCTGACAATGCTTCATCTAATAAGAAATGAAGATGAAAGTAAATCCCAGTCAAAAATTAATAATAATGGCTGACAATGCTTCATCTGATAAGAAATGAAGATGAAAGTAAATCCTAGTCAAAAATTAATAATAATGGCTGACAATGCTTCATATAATAAGAAATGAAGATGAGAGTAAATCCTAGTCAAAAATTAATAATAATGGCTGACAATGCTTCATCTAATGAGAAATGAAGATGAAAGCAAATCCTAGTGAAAAATTAATAATAATGGCTGACAATGCTTCATATAATAAGAAATGAAGATGAAAGTAAATCCTAGTGAAAAATTAATAATAATGGCTGACAATGCTTCATATAATAAGAAATGAAGATGAAAGTAAATCCTAGTCAAAAATTAATAATAATGGCTGACAATGCTTCATCTGATAAGAAAGGAAGATGGAAGTAAATCCTAGTCAAAAATTAATAATAATGGCTGACAATGCTTCATCTAATAAGAAATGAAGATGAAAGTAAATCCCAGTCAAAAATTAATAATAATGGCTGACAATGCTTCATCTAATAAGAAATGAAGATGAAAGTAAATCCTAGTCAAAAATTAATAATAATGGCTGACAATGCTTCATCTAATACGAAATGAAGATGAAAGTAAATCCTAGTCAAAAATTAATATTAACGGCTGACAATGCTTCATATAATAAGAAATGAAGATGAAAGTAAATCCTAGTCAAAAATTAATAATAATGGCTGACAATGCTTCATCTAATAAGAAATGAAGATTAAAGTAAATCCTAGTGAAAAATTAATAATAATGGCTGACAATGCTTCATATAATTAGAAATGAAGATGAGAGTAAATCCTAGTCAAAAATTAATAATAATGACTGACAATGCTTCATCTAATAAGAAATGAAGATGAGAGTAAATCCTAGTCAAAAATTAATAATAATGTCTGACAATGCTTCATCTAATAAGAAATGAAGATGAAAGCAAATCCTAGTGAAAAATTAATAATAATGGCTGACAATGCTTCATATAATAAGAAATGAAGATGAAAGTAAATCCTAGTGAAAAATTAATAATAATGGCTGACAATGCTTCATATAATAAGAAATGAAGGTGAAAGTAAATCCTAGTCAAAAATTAATAATAATGGCTGACAATGCTTCATCTGATAAGAAAGGAAGATGGAAGTAAGTCCTAGTCAAAAATTAATAATAATGGCTGACAATGCTTCATCTAATAAGAAATGAAGATGAAAGTAAATCCCAGTCAAAAATTAATAATAATGGCTGACAATGCTTCATCTAATAAGAAATGAAGATGAAAGTAAATCCTAGTCAAAAATTAATAATAATGGCTGACAATGCTTCATCTAATACGAAATGAAGATGAAAGTAAATCCTAGTCAAAAATTAATAATAACGTCAATAATGCTCATATAATAAGAAATGAAGATGAAAGTAAATCCTAGTCAAAAATTAATAATAATGGCTGACAATGCTTCATCTAATAAGAAATGAAGATTAAAGTAAATCCTAGTGAAAAATTAATAATAATGGCTGACAATGCTTCATATAATTAGAAATGAAGATGAGAGTAAATCCTAGTCAAAAATTAATAATAATGGCTGACAATGCTTCATCTGATAAGAAATGATGATGAAAGTAAATCCTAGTCAAAAATTAATAATAATGACTGACAATGCTTCATCTAAGAAATGAAGATTAAAGTAAATCCTAGTCAAAACTTAGTAATAATGGCTAACAATGCTTCATCTAATAAGAAATGAAGATGAAAGTAAATCCTAGTCAAAAAATTAATAATAATGGCTGACAATGCTTCATCTGATAAGAAATGAAGATGAGAGTAAATCCTAGTCAAAAATTAATAATAATGGCTGACAATGCTTCATCTGATAAGAAATGAAGATGAAAGTAAATCCTAGTCAAAAATTAATAATAATGGCTGACAATGCTTCATCTGATAAGAAATGAAGATGAAAGTAAATCCTAGTCAAAAATTAATAATAATATTGACAATGCTCTCATATAATAAGAAATGAAGATGAGATAAATCCTAGTCAAAAATTAATAATAATGGCTGACAATGTTTCATCTAATGAGGAATGAAGATGAAAGCAAATCCTATGAAAAAATTAATAATAATGGCTGACAATGCTTCATATATAATAAGAAATGAAGATGGCAGTAAATCCTAGTGAAAAATTAATAATAATGGCTGACAATGCTTCATATAAGAAACAAGATGAAAATCCTAGTCAAAAATTAATAATAATGGCTGACAATGCTTCATCTGATAAGAAAGGAAGATGGAAGCAATCCTAGTCAAAAATTAATAATAATGGCTGACAATGCTTCATCTAATAAGAAATGAAGATGAAAGTAAATCCCAGTCAAAAATTAATAATAATGGCTGACAATGCTTCATCTAATAAGAAATGAAGATGAAAGTAAATCCTAGTCAAAAATTAATAATAATGGCTGACAATGCTTCATCTAATACTAAATGAAGATGAAAGCAAATCCTAGTGAAAAATTAATAATAATGGCTGACAATGCTTCATATAATAAGAAATGAAGATGAAAGTAAATCCTAGTGAAAAATTAATAATAGTGGCTGACAATGCTTCATATAATGAAAATGAAGATGAAAGTAAATCCTAGTCAAAAATTAATAATAATGGCTGACAATGCTTCATCTGATAAGAAAGGAGAAGATGGAAGTAAATCCTAGTCAAAAATTAATAATAATGGCTGACAATGCTTCATCTAATAAAAATGAAGATGAAAGTAAATCCCAGTCAAAAATTAATAATAATGGCTGACAATGCTTCATCTAATAAGAAATGAAGATGAAAGTAAATCCTAGTCAAAAATTAATAATGGCTGACAATGCTTCATCTAATACGAAATGAAGATGAAAGTAAATCCTAGTCAAAAATTAATAATAACAGAAGCTGACAATGCTTCATATAATAAGAAATGAAGATGAAAGTAAAATCCTAGTCAAAAATTAATAATAATGGCTGACAATGCTTCATCTAATAAGAAATGAAGATTAAAGTAAATCCTAGTGAAAAATTAATAATAATGGCTGACAATACTTCATATAATTAGAAATGAAGATAAGAGTAAATCCTAGTCAAAAATTAATAATAATAGCTGACAATGCTTCATCTGATAAGAAATGATGATGAAAGTAAATCCTAGTCAAAAATTAATAATAATGACTGACAATGCTTCATCTAATAAGAAATGAAGATTAAAGTAAATCCTAGTCAAAACTTAGTAATAATGGCTAACAATGCTTCATCTAATAAGAAAATGAAGATGAAAGTAAATCCTAGTCAAAAATTAATAATAATGGCTGACAATGCTTCATCTGATAAGAAATGAAGATGAGAGTAAATCCTAGTCAAAAATTAATAATAATGGCTGACAATGCTTCATCTGATAAGAAATGAAGATGAAAGTAAATCCTAGTCAAAAATTAATAATAATGGCTGACAATGCTTCATCTGATAAGAAATGAAGATGAAAGTAAATCCTAAATCAAAAATTAATAATAATGAAAAGCTGACAATGCTTCATATAATAAGAAATGAAGATGAGAGTAAATCCTAGTCAAAAATTAATAATAATGGCTGACAATGCTTCATTTAATGAAAATGAAGATGAAAGCAAATCTAGTGAAAAATTAATAATAATGGCTGACAATGCTTCATATAATAAGAAATGAAGATGAAAGTAAATCCTAGTGAAAAATTAATAATAATGGCTGACAATGCTTCATATAATAGAGAAATGAAGATGAAAGTAAATCCTAGTGAAAAATTAATAATAATGGCTGACAATGCTTCATATAATTAGAAATGAAGATGAGGAGTAAATCCTAGTCAAAAATTAATAATAATGGCTGACAATGCTTCATCTGATAAGAAATGATGATAAATCCTAGTCAAGAATTAATAATAATGACTGACAATGCTTCATCTAATAATGAAGATTAAAGTAAATCCTAGTCAAAAATTAATAATGACTGACAATGCTTCATCTATTA